>JAMKQA010009347.1:0-12740 GCA_024699735.1 Posidonia australis | reverse complement strand
GTCAACATATTTACTGACAATTTATGTTCAGTTTCCAACTAGCATGTGTTATCCATGTGTCCAAAGCTTCTAGCATTGCATTAGTTATTGATTAGCAACGTTTTGTTAAACATAGTTAATCCCTTGGACCCAACTATCACCAGTTTGTTCTCATATTATAGAAGCAAATATGGTAGCAGAGCGTTCAGCCATCTGCTCAACTTACTCTTGCCAGCATTTTTTGTAACTAAAAATCTGTGAAACTTCTCTAGCTAGTGGTGGATGTTCTCCACATACTCACACATTCTAACAATGCATCGATTCCAAAACAGATTATACGCAGGTCTCCAACAAACAACTACAATCAAAACCCAAACGACAGTAGCAATGTCATGGAAAAGAAAACAATTAAACACGAAAATACCAATAACGGTGTGCCGGCTACTTCTTCCTTCGTCGAAGCCGTCTCAACCTTAGAATTCCCAAGATACCCTCCGAATCCAACACCGGAAGCTCCCGATGGCAGCTGAGACGCCGCAAGGCTGTGCGCATTGAAATTACAACAACTTGAGATCACAGCGCAAGAACCACAGAGAAGGAAGAATCGCCGAGTACCTGCTGCTGGAAGGACGCGTCTTGCTTCTTCCTGATTCCTTGTTCTTCCCCATATCCCAACGTCAAATTCCACAATCCCGACAACTTGAGTTCTGGTTCTAGGATTTTGGTAGGAGGAAGAGGAGAGGATGACGAGGAGGAGGAGGAGGAAGAGGAGAGATTCGAAGTTGTAACCCTTGTTGTTGGTACACGGATTTTGAAGCGTTAGGATTGTTAGCTTTGCAGCAGGAGGAGCAGAAGAAGAAGGAAAACCACTGCGATCGAGCCTCGGCAGCTCTGGTGTTCCGTGGTGAGTTCACTTTGTTTAAAATAGAGTAGGGGAGTTTCTAGGCCCAGGCCCAGGCCCGAAAAGAAAGACGTGAAAATGGTTGGGCCCATTTTAGGAGGACACAGGATCTGTTTGGAAATTGGAACTGTGTTTGAAATTACAGCTTTCGCTGAAAATTACTTTTCAAAATGGGTCATCCATTAGTACCCTTTTTTCAAATGTGATCAGCTTTGCTATACTTTGAACTAAAAATGCCGCTTATAAGAAAACCGTAACATATAGTTTTGGTAAGAAGCTAACTTTTGATTACAAATTGTAATTCCAAACAAAATCAAAGATTGTGTTTGCCTTGTATTCTAACAATAAGATTAATCTAAACTAAGAGTGTGATTGGAATAGCTATTAGGCAACTTCTAGGCATCTAGATTATGGGAGTAACTAAGATAACTTAGAAGCACCTCCAAATGAATTTTCTAATAGCGACTTTTGGTAAAAGTGACTAACTATTAAAACAATAACTTGTGTTAATTTTGAAAAGTTGGATCGATATAACTGGTAGAAGATATATAAACGCATCCTAAAATGCCAGAATTGTTGTCATACAATTCAATATATTATTAAATAACCATGTGTTATTTTTCAAATAACTAATCACTTCAAATAAAAATCGAAAACCCTAAACACAGAATTCCACTTCTGTCTCTCTCCTCTCCCCGACAATTCCCTGTGAATCGTTATTCTTCTCCATTCTTCAGCCTTCGAGGTCGCGCTCGCACTGCTGTTCTCCGACCTTCTAGGTTACGCTTACTCTGTTGTTCTCCTCGCTTCTATTAGGTTAGGGTTGTAAATGGCTTAGGTCAAATCAGATTTGAGGTCTATCCTTACCTATCCCTTCCTGACGAGTGATAGATTAGAGTCAATATCCGTTCAAAAAAATTTGACCGCTACCCTATCCACTACCCTTTTGGTTAACAGGTAGTAATGCGAGTTGACATGTCAAATAAATGAGGTTTTTTTAAAAACAAAAATTTATGCTATTTCATGACCATAATTGAACCCAAAATTGAAACATAACTACAAAAAAACCTGTTAATAAGACAACCTATAAAAATCAAATTGTGTTCATCTAATATTAATAATAAATTTAACAATATATAACAAGAATAATACTAACATTATCAAAATACAACGTCATCATTTATCATTAATTCATTGGATTAAACCAAGAATAATAATAAAATTAACAATAATATAAATATATTATCATTTAACCACACTATTCATGATTGATGATCCAAAGATTTAAAATATACTCAAGAATACAATAAAACACATAATAACTTAACTACTATCCATAATTCAAAAGTATAGAGTATTATCAAGAATATAATAAAACACAAAATAATTTAACCAACTCCATGATTCAAATGTTTAGAATTTGATAATAAACACAAAATATATTAAAAGTGACTCATCCATTCCAATTTTCAAATTGCATCTCTTCAAGTAAATCTAGTGAACCTACAAAACAAACAAATTGAAATTAAATATATGTAATTTACATATATGTAATTGGTAGGGCTAGGGTTAAGGCATCTGGAATTTAAATTCTTAGGGTTTACAAACATAAATATATGTAATTTACATATATATACTCCAGGTTAACAGGTGACCCAAAACAGTCTACCTGTATTCTTACCCATTAAGAAAATAATTAAACAGGTAAAGGGTTAACAGGTGAGTAGATGGACAAAATCCCTACCCTAACCCGTTCCTAACAGATCTGTTCAGGTCAGATTAGCGATAAAACCTTATCCACTTACAACCCTAAGTGTAGACATCCCGATTTAGAGGTGACTCATAGATAAATTTTCCAGATGTTGCTTTCGATATGGCAAACTCAATCCCATTGGTAAAACCAATCACAAACTTATAGCAGGCCTGCAATCCAATTAGAAATTCAGATAGGTAGGAGAGAGCACCAAGTTAGAGTACCAATGTGAAGCACCTGATTGGAGCACCGAGCAGGAGCACTACAGTGGCACACCTAGCCAGAACACCAAATAGGCGCACCTATCTGGCGCACCTACCTGGCACACCAAGCTGGCGCACAGCCCCTTTTCAGGCTGCTGACTGCTGGCTTTCCACCTCCCATGTCTGTAACCTCTACCAGCAAATATGCCATGGAATCTACGCCAGGCTCTTCGTTTACGAGGCTGCCTGCATTCCATGGGGGTTACCCTTGAAAAATCCTATATAAGGACCCCCATAGGCAGCCATTTGGGACCCCTGATCAAGCTATCCAGCTATCCAAGAGAGATCTAGTGCAAGCTATCTACTGATTTCTGCAACCCAATCTCGTTTCTCTTAAGCATTCCCTTGTATTCTGAAGCATCTCCAGCCCTTCCAAAGCAACAAGGATCCTATTATTTTTGGTCTTTCAAGAAGGAACACCTTGGACAAGGTAGGTCCACCATCCATCTTTTAATTTTTACTTAATTCCTGCACTAGATAAAACATGTCATGCAAATCACATATAATTTGATTTTTCTTGTTGTTTACATGAGAGTTTCATGATGAGATAATTACACCATGTATAAGATGCCCAACATGTTAGAATCTTTATGATAAAAATCTACATCATGTAATTCCTATGAGTGGTTTTTCTTCTCTGTTTCTTTATACAAGGATCCATGATTCATGCACGTACATGCTAGGGAATATGCAGCAAATCTAGTCTTTATTCATTCATCTTTTACATATGGTTGTTAAGTTCACTCATTCATGTTTTATTATATCTTTTAGATCCCATGCAAGTATATGCAGCCCATAACCCATGATTTATCACGATTTAGACTTAAATAAAGAGAGATTTCCATTTGTTTGCATCTTATCATATCTCATTTTTATCGCCTGCATAACTGATTCAATTATTAAAAATCACTTATCTCTAAATCTGGACCAGATTCTGAACCAGACTGCAGTCTAATTCAGATTTTCTAGGATGCACCAAATTGGAGCGCCAGAATGGCGCACCAAACCAGAGCACCACTCTGGCGCACCATTCTGGTGCACCAGTCTGGTCAGAGAGCAAATCACCCTCTTTTGCATCCCCATCTGCATGTTTTCTCGGATGGCATTGAGTCTGATTCTTTTCGTGTTGATTCTCTGATATTTCATGGTTTTGCATGCATGATTTCAGCCTCAAATGATATTATTTTCTAAGTCGTATTACACTTTGTATTCTCAGCCCATGGCTAAATTCTGGTAGGCTGATTGCCCTTTACTCCTATATGGAGATTCTTGTGCATCAGCCTCTTATCCAGGAGGCATGGCTGAACCTTGTTGCTTTCATTTAGCATGAATAGGATGTGATTTTGTGTGAGGTTTGCAGTCTTTGAACACAAGGTCCATAAATCTTCTCATGTTTGCATTGGTTTAGATTTTCAAAGTATATTTTCCAAGTTTTACAAAGAATTTACATTGCATAACTTTCTGTAATGCACTTATATAACATTTGCACTGCATGGTTTTCTGTGTTTTCCTTGGCACAACTTTCTAGCCCCCACTAGAGCACCTAGGTGGCGCACCAAACTGGAGCACCAGTCTGGCACACCTAACAGGCGCATCAGCCTATTTTCAATAATACATAGCAATTTTTGCATAGTTTTTAGCATGATTTCTTGTTTTGATTTGCTTCTGAATTTTTCTAGTTTTCTTCCTTGATATACCAGGAAGACCCAACTCTGTTTTTAAACATTTTTATGCATGTTAGATTACATTTGGCATATAGTAAAGCAAGGATGAAAATCACTCGATGTTGTTAGATCTTTTGATCATATCCGTGCAATATCCTTGCACCGGGGCTTGTCCCATTACACGGGTGACATTTCTAAGCATTAGGACACACCCTGCATCCCATGCACCACTATTTTAGCATAAGACACCACTCACACCTAGCATAGCATGGCATATCGCCCTCGGGCGTACAGAAAAGGCTAAAAAGCCGACATTTCATATAAGCAAACGAGAAACCTATACAAAGACCGATTTCTCGGGCGCACGAGGGTGCCTAATACCTTCCTCGTGTGTAACAGGGATCCTTGCCAAATTTTCTGATTTATGACCTACTTTTCCATTTGGCTTATTTTGCATGATTTGAATGTTTTTAAATGGTTTTCCTCGTCTTCCATTTTAATAGACTAGGTGACGACTTCTACATTTTATTTTTATTTTTGCCGTGACTTTGCCGACCCTCGCGCATTTGGCCTTTCACGCTAAGCCCGAGGCTGTTGCCAGCATGGTTACACTATGTCCAGTATGGGTATCTAGCCTTATCAATCTTAATCAAAGTATTTTTCGCCTTAGGAAAAAAATCCCTCTGTACATGCATATTAGAACAAAATCCCTCTGTCTCTTGCCATTTCTTAGTTTTTTACCAGTGTTTTTTTTGCTATTACACCTCTGCCTGTTTCTACATTCAAATCTCTATTTCTTCTCTAATTTTTTTTAAATTCCATTCAAGTGAGAAACAATAAAGTTTTGCTAGTACATGCAACAATGAGTCATTTTCTTCTTCTTCTTGATCAACTAGATGAAATTAAACTAAATAATTATACATAAAAGTAATGACCATCACTACCAATTTGAATTATTGCTTCAAATAGAAAAGAGTGAACAACTAGAGCTAATTTTATTCAAAAAAGATGATCCCATGTAACCAACAAAATGGTGCTTTAAAAGCATAAGAACTGGACTTTTTTGTTAATGTAGAAGAACATGCAGAATAGTTGTGATGAAGACCTCTATCTCACTTGTTTAATGTTCTATTGTTATCTTCCTAAAATGATTTTTTTTTTGTTTATATTTTGTAACTAGTTTCTACTACTCTTGATGGAATTTTGGGACAGCTTTGTCCCCAATGATGTGGATGAGAATGAAATGCATGGAGGATTTCTTTGTAGAAAAGGAGTTGGAAGATGATCTCACGTTAACATTATTAGCATGCGTTGAGTTTATATCAATCATCACCTTAGAAAGCATATAATTCATAATGTTGGCTTCACTAGGAACAAAATACTTCATAACATGCTTAACGATCATAATAGGGTTTGTTTCAACATATGTCACTTACCTACCAATCTTTTATTAAACTTTTTACATGTTTAAAGAGAGTGACTTGCTAAAAGATACCTACAACACCTCTAATGAAGAACAAGTACACTTTTTCCTTCAAATTATAGCTCATGGTCACAAAAATCAAATTACCCAACAGAACTTACAACATTCTAGTGAAACAATTAGTAGGTATTTTAATCGTGTGTTACATATCATCTGTATTTGGACACCTATAATAATTAAACCCAGAGAGAGTTTACTATCCACCCTAGATCATACGATTAACTATATTGATGGTAAATATTATCCCTTTTTTTAAAGACTGTGTCGATATACTTAATGGTATCCATATTCATCTATTACCCCACCAAACCAACAATTAGCATTTAGAAGTGGAAAGGACCCAAAGCATTGTAGATTGTTGGATGTGGGCTCCAGCGAGGTGGAGAAACCAGGAAATGAAGGTATGTTTTTCTTGATAATCTTCCCTTCATTTACCCATGTATTTATAATGGAGCCTCAACATCTCCACCTCCCTCCGTTCCAGTAACGGCTTCCTGATTTACGCTGGCCAATAACTCCGACGAATCAAAGCTAATAACTCTGGCCAATAATTTCTTTTACCTCCGTTGACTGTAACGGTGGTCTTCAAGACCACCAGTCAACATCTCCCACTTGGTGATGAAGACCACGCCCAAGTTTCACGCAAGGAGATGTTAATTTTCCACTTCCACTATTCGTGAAGTGTATTACTTCAATTTCCACTCCCACTATTCATGAGAATGTTCTTCATTTCCATTATCTATGGAAATGTTCCTTAATCCCATTAAGTTCACAAACTTAATGAATTTTTCTACTGTAATTCTTTTTGTCATAGGATCAACAATCATATCTGATGTGGGTATGTAACTGAGTTTTATTTTCCCTATTTTCACAATATCACAAATATAGTGATAATGTATATTAATGTGTTGTCCTCTTGTTGTATTTACACTACTATGTACAAGACTTATTGCTGTTTGGTTATCACAATACATTTTTATTGGACCATTTATTAAGTTGAGATTTAAATCATTTATAAATCTCCTGATCCAAACAGCAAGTGATGCAGCTGCACTACAGGCAACACATTCAGCTTCATGTGTGTATTTGGCTATACATCCATGCTTTTTACTTCCCCAAGATACAGCTGCACCTCAAAAGATGAATACATGTCCCGAAGCCGACTTTCCATCATATTTGTCACCACCCAAATCAGCATCTGTATAACCAAGCAATTCAAGCTCATCTGCTTGATAAGTCAACTTATGATGCAGAGTTCCTTTCACATATTTCATTATTCTTTTTACAGCTTCCCAATGTTTTATTCCGGGAATACATTGATACCAGCTGACAACACGTACAGCATATGCCAAGTCTAGTTGTGTACACAACATAGCGTACATTAAACTTCCAACTACTTGGGCATAAGGTGCTCTTAAAGGTTCTTTCCCCTTTCTAGGACATTGGTCCTTACTTAATCTTTTCCCAAAAACATATGATATAGGGGTTGAGGAGTAATTATTCATTCCAAACCATTTCAGCACTGTACGTAGATATTTTTCCTGATTTATACTCAGTATTCCATATCCCTGATCTCTAAGGATCTGTATTCCAAGAACATAAGAAGCTTCTCCCATGTCCTTCATCTCAAACCTTTTGCTAAGTTCTTCCTTTGTGTTGTTCAACATGTCAGTATCATTTCCAGTAAGTAAAATATCATCCACATACAAGGATAATATAATAAACTTGCTCCCACTTTTCCAGACACATACACAATAGTCTAACCTGTTTGAAACAGATCCCATTTTGACAATTACATCATGAAATTTATGATACCATTGTCTAGAAGCTTGTTTCAAACCATATATTGAGTTATTTAATTTACACACTTTGTCTTCAAGTCCTTTTACCTGATATCCCGTAGGCTGTGACTTGTAAATTTCTTCCTGCAAATCACCATTTAGAAATGCAGTCTTTACATCCATTTGATGTAATTCCAAGTCTAAATGTGCAACGATAACCAATATTATCCTTATAGATGCGAACTTAGCTACCAGAGAGTATGTTCCTTGATAATTAATTCCCGGCTTTTGTGTATAACCTTTAACAACTAACCAGGCCTTATATTTATCAATAGACCCATCAACCTTTAGCTTTTTCCTAAATATCCACTTACATCCTATGGCCTTTCTGTCATTAGGTAAATCACATAATTCCCAAACATTATTCTTTTCCATTGAATCAATTTCATCATTCAAGGCCTCAAGCCATAAATCTTTTTCCTTTGATTCAATAGCATCTATGTATTTCATGGGTTCCATGTGATTTTCCTCTATATCTGCTATTAAGCATGAAGACTCACAAGAATACAAGTGATAGTCATTATTCTTTTGTTGCTAATAGATTCTACTGGTTCAATTCCATCTTGAGTTTATTTATTTTGATCTATTATTCCATCATTTCCATTTACAGGCTCATTCTGATTTTCCCCTATATTTTCTATAGATTCATTCAAGTTTTCCATATTTTTGTTCCCCCTCAATCATAGGATCATGTTCCGGGATTTCATTGAAATAATAAACTCCCAATACAAATTGTGGTTCTATTTCATTTTCATTTTCTTCCTTTTCTTTTAAATTTTCAAGAAAAGTTCATCCCTACATTCAATGATTTCCTTTTCTTTATGGAAAAATCTATAACAAAAAGAATTTTCACAATAACCTATAAATGTACACTTCAAGGTTCTAAAATCTAACTTATCTCTTAATTGACTAGGAATAAGTACATGAGCTACAGAACTCCATTTCCTCAAATAATGTAAATTGGGCTTACATATAGTCCACAACTCATAAGGTATACTAGGCATAGATTTTGTGGGTATTCTATTTAACACATGGTTTGCTGTAAGCAAAGCCTCTCCCCAAAATCTTTTGGAGAGTCCTGAATGTGATAGCATGCATCTAACAGAATTCATAAGAGTTCTATTTTTCCTTTCCGTCACACCATTTTATTGTGGAGTATAAGGCATTGTTGTATGTCTCTTAATTCCATGCATTTCACAAAACAGTTCAAATTCCTTAGAATTATATTTCCCACCTCTATCTGACCTTAACACCTTAATACTTCTTCCTAGTTGTTTTTCAACTTCCGACTTGTATTTCTTAAAACAAGTCAAGACTTCACTTTTATGGCTTATTAGATAAACATAAGTGTATCTAGAGAAGTCATCTATAAAAGTCACAAAGTATTCCTTGTGATCATATGTTTTAACACTAAATGGACCACAAACATCAGAATGAATTAAGCCCAATACTTCATCTGATCTATGTTCTATTCCAAATGGTTTCTTAGTCATTTTTCCAACTAAGCAATGTTGACATTTATCTAATTCCATATCATTAAGATGAGGCAACAAATTCATTTTTACCATTTGTTTCATTTTATGCACATTAACATGAACCAATCTTAATGCCATAATTTACATTTCGATAAGAAGCACAAGAGATAACTAGAAGCCACATCAATATTATTTATTTCATTTTCAGATACAACAAATTTGAACAAATCTTGTTCAGGTACAAATTTTTCCATAGTAAAGACCTTTTTGTCTTTTCCTATGGATACACGTTTATTATAAAACCAAACTTCCATGCCTTTCTTTATCAGCATGCCAACTGAAATAAGATTCCGCCTCATGCCTGGTGCATAAAGAACGTCTTTAAGTACCATAATGTTGTTCCCCAAATCCAAGCAGCAGTTGCCAACTCCATCCACATCTAAATAGGTATTGTTACCCATATAGATGCATTGTTCCCTAGGACTGAATTCTTTGAATGATTCCAATCCTTGTTTGGTTTTGGCAATGTGCCTTGTAGCACCAGAATCTACCCACCACTCATTCGTATTGGGAGTTACAACATTATTACATTCAGTGACACAAATAAAGACTCTCTTATTCTTCTGTTCCGAGGTATTGCCTTTGTTTCCATCCCTATCATGGTGGTCGACGGCCGTGCTGGGAGGCAACAGCGTTGTGGACAGGGACAAAGTCGCACAGGAGGAGGAGGAGGCGATGGCGCGTGTGGGCGGCGGTGATCGATGGCACAAATGCCTCCTTTGTCTTCCCTCCTCCTCCCCCTAGAGCGTGTCGTCCTCCTTCGCTCGCGGGCCTTCCTTGAGGACAAAGAGGGAGGCGGGACTGCCGGATTGGGCCTACGGCAGCGGCAGGAGACTAGGAGGGCACAGATCGTCAACGACTGTGCACAGAGGGGGACGCCAGGCAGCTAGTGCGTGCGAGGGCAATGGCAACTGTGCGGACAACGGCGGTGTCCCGCGGATAGGAGCGACACAACCTTGCTCTGATACCACTTGTAGATCGTCGGATGGGGGCTCCAGCGAGATAGAGAAATCGGGAAATGAAGGTATGTTTTTCTTGATAATCTTCCCTTCGTTTTCCAATGTATTTATAGTGGAGCCTCAACGTCTCCACCTCCCTCCGCCCCAGTAACGACTCCCTGATTTACGCCACCAATAACTCCGGCAAATCAAAGCTAATAACTCCAGCCAATAATTTCTTTGACCTCTGTTGACTGTAACGGTGGTCTTCATGACCACCAGTCAACAAGCATTACACCTAAAATGTTCTTGGCATTTGCGATTTTCGTATAAGGTTCACATTTGTAACAGCTATATGGGAAGAGACAATACATAATTGTAAAGTTTAAAATCATATTGTTTACAACTCAGAATATAACTTCCTGTTCCTACCAAAAAGTAAGTGTAATACAACTTCCTCGTAATTTATGAAATTTATTTAAAGGAATTCTGTAACTAATATATTCCATTTAAAACAGACAAATATTATATTATTGATGCGGAGTATTTAATAAGAAAGGCTTTTTATCGCCTTATTGAGATATTAGGTAACACATACCTGAGTTACAAGTTGATCATTCATGTGGACAAGGGGAGCAATTTAATTTTCTACACTCATTTTTAAGGAATGTTATTTAACACACTTTTGAAGTTCTAAAAAAGCATCAAAATATTCTTAATTCCATGCCTCTATACTAATATCGCACTTAAATGAAAATTGTGATTGCGGCAATGACAGTACACAACTTTATCATAGAACAAGGATTCAATGATAATATTTTACAAACTTTTGAAGATGAAAGTTGTCGTGTCGACTAATACGGAACCAACAATGAAGAAGAAGAAACAATTGTATCTAATGCTAATGAAAAAAGACTACTTTGAAATTGAATTCATGATCAGATCAATGCTTCTCGTAATTCTTGAACTCAATTTTTATCTACTTTGATCATGTATCTTATTTCAATATCATGTATCATAAACTAAAATTTTATTTGTCATGTTTTTTAAACTCCATTTTTATGAATGTGGTAGGAATTTAATATGACCAAAAATTAAATGATTCATGTTCCTTAGAATAAGATTTCTATGATGAACAATTAAATATTTGTTGTTTATATTTGTTGATATTTAAATCTGAACATAAATTTTATTTGAATGCTGTTAATATTTGTTGGTAAATTGCTGTTTTTAGTTGTCTCCTAAATATTTCTGTATTGAAGTGCAATGGATCATTAAATAGCACTTGCTTTGATTAAGTCATTTGAACCTGCAAAAGAGTCACTAACTGTACTTCTAAGGTTAAAATTTCAACAGAGAAAAGAAGAGATATAAAACCAATAGGTGAATATCTCCCTAAGAAATCAAAAGTATCATGGGATGACTTTTGTGTTCACACTTTCATCAACATCCGTCTAGAGTAGGCGACAAATGGTAATAAGCCAAGCATTACTTTGAAGTTTGAACAATGTGAATCTTGAGAGGAAGTTCAAGAAGAGAATAGGTTATGCTTATACTCGAATAAAACTAAAGAATTAGTGGAATTCCTTAAAGAATGATTGACGGAATTGAAAGATGCTTGGTCAACAAATAGGAATGGGTTGGTATACTGAAAGAAGCACATATAAACCAATAGATGAATGGTTAACCAACTTTACCAAGGTATATATCTACCATCTAATCAGATATTTATCATTTCAATTTGACATTACAATGTCAAATAATCACATGTGTTGTCTTGTGTCATTGTAGAAGTATCCAAAAAGTGACAAATTCAAAGATAGACCATTAACCTATGAGTCTGAATTAGACTAGTTGTTTCAAGGACCAATGGCCACTAGGAAAGACGTCTACATACCAAGTGCAATGCCTCCTCCTAATAAGGAGTCCTCTAATATGTTAAGTGATCTACCAAGTTTTTCAAGACTTTTGAGTGCTAAACTGAACATTAACTCTGAAGGATCCACAACACTTGGTGGAAGCACACTACCAACTAAGTCCACTACTTGTTCTTCGCTAGCTAGAGGTGGAAAAAAATAAAAATTGACAATAGTTACTGTGAATGTGTCTTGAATATTATATTTGTATAAGAGCATTTTTGTCATGGATGATTAGCCACTATATAAGACCGTCCAATGCTCTTATTAGGGTTGGCTCTTTTGGGAGACAACAGGAGGATTTTGTGTGGAGGCATTGCAAGCCCTAGGGACAGCCATCTCTTTGTTCCTCCTTTCTCCTCTCTTTGTACTCCACCATTTGAAGTTAGTAAGCAGCCAAGAAGAGACACCCGTGGACGTACCCGAATTTGGGGAACCATGTAAAACCTTTGTTGTTGTGTGGATTG
>JAMKQA010009346.1:0-10838 GCA_024699735.1 Posidonia australis | reverse complement strand
GGAGGATTTGTTAGCTGTGCATGTGTGTGGAGAGGAGAATTTTCCGGTAGTTCGTAGGTACTATGTAGAGGTGAGTGAAGTTGAGGCTCATGGGTTAGATTCCCTTCTTGTTTCAGTATATGTTTGTTGATGCTCTGGGTTTGGTTTGAGGTCTAGCCATGATTGGAAGAGAGGGAGGTCATGATCGGAGCTCTAGCAAACTTGGAAAGCTAGTGAGGAGTTGGGTTCATGTGCTTTGGACTCAAAGTACACACCCTTGTAGAGAGCTTGATTTAGGGGTTTAATCATTAATTCATAGATGCATGTTAGATTTCTATTGAGACCTCAACTTTAAGATTTTGTTTCAAGTTTGATTGTGGGATTGTACGTTGATTTGATGAGTTCTTTATTTAGTAACATGTTGCAACTCAGTTTACTATTGGATGTTGCTATTTGATTTTGTTTATATCTTGAGCTATGAATATCGAATTTCAATGATTTTAGATGCATTACATTGATGGCTTCAAGATCTTGAATTTGGTATATCACATGGAATTTTTCTAGATGCATTGATACTTTAAATGCATGAATTGGTGTAGAAAATTTTTGTCATATTTTTGATTTTTAAAATGACATCTATGTCTTGTTTTGGGTATAACTTGAGCTTTGAATGTTGGATTTTCATGTGATTTATCTTAATGCAAAGATAATTTCAAGACCTTCAAAATGATATATGATGTTGATATTTTTGGTGGTGTTCATTTTGTTTCTAGTTTTTTAGAATTACCTTTCTCTATTGTTTTGTTGACAATGTGAACCTTAGTGATCTTAATCACATGAAATTAATTTTTCTAGAACGTAGACTCTCTAATACTCAAAGTTATGTATGCTATGTGTAGCCTTGTCATATGATTATGCTCCGACAATTTGAGTTGTTTAGTGGTGAGCTGGTGCCTAGTCTGTGCCCTCATGACCTTGGAGCCTTGTTTTATTTGTAGCTTGAGTTTTAGTGTCCAAAACTACATGAGACTTGTTCTATTGTAGAGAGGACTTAAGAAGCTTCAAGATAGTGAATGATATCAATAGTTTTGGTTGAATTTGGTTCTCTTGCATGACTTTCTTGAGGATACCTTTTGCTATTGGTTCAGAATGATCTTTCTTTCTTATCACCACTTTATCTTGAATTCTAGAGGTTAGACTATTATGATTTTAGTTTTGTTGCAAAGTAGAGTTCTGGATTTTTTAAATGGAATATAATATTGATAGTTTTGGATGAGTATAGTAATATTTCTGGATAAGTTCGTTGCCTAGAGTGCATTATTTAAGAGAGTCAATAGTTTATACTCTTACCATTATTGATATTGTTGTTGAGAATTCATTTTTATAAGCCTTTGGTTGTGTTTTGTGCCTTTTATCCATTCTCTGAGAGGACTAGTGAATGGAAGTGTACTTTGGTTTAGTTGTATGACAAGTGGAATGCTTTGGAACTGTGACCATGCCTGCCTGGGGATCCGGTGCAGAGTCGCGCCAAAGGGAGGAGATCACAGCCATGCCAAGATGACGAAGGCGCAAGATAGGATGAAACAAAAAAGAAATGGAGACACCACCTAGTCTTTTAAGGGAAAGATGTGGAAAACCACAAAGGATTGAATGCATGAGATGAAAATGAGAAGGCTAGGTGTCTGCTAACCAGAGGATGGGTAAGGATTCCTATTACGTACGGAGAAGGTGTTAGGCACCCCCGTACGCTCGAGAAACTCGGTCTTTCTAGTCTAATTCGCTTGCTAGAGGCTAAATGAATGTTTGCTAAGCCTAAATCATGCTTTAATCGTACAATATGCATGGCAAGACATGACTGCGTGAATGTGCAAGATGGTACGGGAAAACTACGAAGAAATCCACATAAAATATCGTAATCATGAAAAACGACACGACAAAGAAAATCACATGAAATGACAAGGTTCTGGGCGAGAATGGCTCAAAAAATCATACAAGTCTCAAGAATGTCAAAAATGCCACAGACTCAGGTCGTCAAAATCAAAGAAAGCATCATGGAAATCAAGATGGGAAAACTGCAAAGAAGTCCACATAAAATAGGTAAATTGTGACATATGAAGAAATTTACATAAAATGATGATGTTTTTGTGAAGAATGGTTCAGAAAATTACACTAGCGTCAAGGGGATCAAAAATACAACTGACCTAAATCATTAGAAGCACAGAAAACACCATAGAAATCCGAACATAAAAATTGCGAAGAAATCCACATAAAACAAGCAAATGATGATGTGTGAAGAAAATCACATAAAATGACGATTTTTTTGTAAAGAATAGTTCAGAAAACCATGTCGATGTCAAAAAGATAAAAAGTAGAGTTAATTCGAGTCATCGGAATCATGGAAAAAGTCGTGAAAATCAAGGAGAAATAATCCACAAATGGGCCAATATAGGCCTTTCGGTTAGTTCGTATATGCCCTTAGGCAATGAAATCCAAATCAAATCGAAAAAAGTCTGAAATGTAGAAGTAAAAGAAATCAAATCGAATGTCGGATGAGGGACTCTGAAAACAATGTAAAGATACATGCATGAAAGAAACACATGAGAGGCAGACTCGCTTAAAAAGGATGGGCCGATACACAAATGTAATGAAGACTATGAAAAATGCATGAAAATGTACTTAAATGTGTAAAAGATGCTGAGGAATGCCTTGGACAAAGATTATGCATGATTTAATGCAAGAATTAACATGCATGTGCATGGATTGGTGGCATAGGGGCAATTTGGTCATTTCAATGGCCGGATGTGATGAGTGTATGTATGAGGATGATGCATGGCTTGAGATATACCAAAATGCATGCAAAATGTCCAGAAAATGTTACTGGCAAGCAAACATGAAAAGGAAAAAACAATAAAATGATGTAAACACAATAAAGAATAGACATAAGGACTAAAACGCAATATACGTGAAAAGGATGAAAACCTAGAATAAAAAATATCCCATGACTTTTATTCTAACATGCAGATGATGAATCGAATAATAATGTGGCATTGAGATGTGTGAAAATTGCACCTTGGTAGTTTCCTAAAAACTCAGGGTTTAAAGTGCAAAATTCACATATAAGTGCAAATGGGATTAAATTATGAAACTAAAGATCAATTTACAATGCAAACATGATTTTTAAATCATGGCTAAGTGGAAAATATCAGAAATATGTGAGAGAACAATTAAAACCCTAAATGATGGATTTAAAATTAATCTAAGGGTCTGGATGCAAATTTTCTGTGCTCTAGGATTGTATGCTGTAAATCCAAGGAGTTGCATGCAAAATTTCTAGGCCTGAATGTGATAAAAATTGAATTATTTACATGCTCAGTGTAATTATGGATGACTTCAAGGCTATGGATGCAAAATTTACAAAGAGAACTCATTTTAAAGGATTCTGAGGGTAAAATGCAAAAGCTTAAGACTTAAATGCAAAGAAAACATGATCTTAGGGACCTAAATGTGATAAAACATGCATGAATGCAATAAAGATAGAAAATTACAATATGTAGGGAGCTGCATGCAATTCTTATAGAAATAAAATAAAGAAACAAAAGTTATTTAAAACTACAAGGGCTTAAATATAAAAATACAGGACCTAAATGAAATAACCTAAGGACCCAAAAAATAAAATCCTAAAACTAAAGGACCTAATCCAAAAAGCTTCTCCTCGAAGTTCACCGGCGCTTGATCTCCGACGAGAGCTTTGACGAGGCTCCGACGACTGGCCAGAGGCGTTGCGGCGGCAGAGAGATTTCGACGATGGCCCAGGAGGCTGGAGGGAGGCACGACGGAGCCTTCCAGAGCATCAAACGGGGTTGGGGCGACTTGAGGCACTCCTCCCACCTCTGGCTTTGGTGAGGTGTCCTATCGGTGATGGGGACTACGACGGCGAGGTGGTAGCAGCGCTCTGGTTGCTGGGTCGCCACGACGGCGAGCGGAGGAGCTTCTCGGAGGCCTGAGGGGACTTCTGGAGGCATCGGAAAGGACCAGGGAGGTCAGGCGTGCTTCCCCCGTGTCCTTTGTCAGCGACGACGACAGAGGTACGAGCGGCGCTCCAGGCTCTGGAGCAACGACACGGCATCTCGGCGGAGGTCATGACGATGCAGTGGAGCCTCCTGGTGCGATCACAAACGGCGTGGGGCATCTAGTGTTTGCGAGGACCCCGATGGTGGCTGACGGCGGTCGCAGGGGTAGCGGCAGCGGCGAGAGCTCCAGTCGTGGGTGGCCTTCTGAACCTCTCCTAGGCAATGGAAGCTTAGGGAGGAGGAGGAAGAAGGATGGGAGGCTCTAAGGGCTTCCTCCCGATCCAGGAGGTCCGCGACCTCGCCGGTGGTGGTGAACCCACCACCGAAGGCAAAGACGACGACCACCAGGCCTGCCCGCTCCAGCAAACCTTGGTCCAAAGGACTCAGCTAAGCCTAACGGACCTAAAAGAGAAAAGCGATAGCACTGAATGGAGGAGATTACCTGGATTGGGCTGCTATCTATCCCGACGACGCTCCAGCGATGCTCTGGCAACGACGATCGGGGTTGCTGAGCTGCAATCCAATTGGAGGAGGACTTTGGGTTGTGGGAAAATGACTATGTTCACTGATGGTTTCAGTGTTGCGATTTTTCATGGGCAGGAGTGTGTTTGGAGAGGCTGGCCACAGATCCCCCACTCAGTTAGCGGCAAGACATTTTTAAATGTTGGTGGAGCTTCTCTGAGCCGTCGATCCTCCCTCTTCGCTCCTGAGGGCCACCCGATGCTTCCGTCCATTGGAGGAGCATGACTGAAGATCACGGGATTGGGAGATTTGCTCCGGAGTTCGCGAGATGCTGCCGGAGATCGCGGGGGTCGCCGGAGAGGATCGTTGGAATTATTTTTGCTCTTTTATTCACTGGAAAGGATCACCAGAATTATTTTTGCTCTTTTATAAGGTTTTTGGTTGAAGTCTGAATGGGTTGAGATGGGCCTAGCAGATGGGCTTGCGTTATAGGGTTTTCTTCTTCTTTTTTTGTTAATTTTGGGATTTTTATGGATTTTAGGGTTTTTATTTTAGGTTTTTAATTGGGGTTTGTGGTTTTAATTTAATTTTTGATTTTGTGATTTAGGGTTTAATTAGTTGGTTTTTAAATATGGTTTTTGTGTGTTTTAATTAGGATTTTTGTGATTAAGGTTTAGGGATTTTTAAGGTTTTATTTAACTTAGGGTATTTTGTGATTTAATTAGAGTTTTAATTTAGGGGTTTTAGATTTAGGTTTTTATGGTTTATTTTAATTTAGACTTTGGGTTTTAGTTTGAAGTTTAATTTGGTGATTTAATTAGGGTTTCAATTTAAATTTTGATTTAATTAGCTCCTATTTGATTTAATTAAGGGTTTGATTTAGATTTTAATTTATTTTTTTTTGCTTGATTTTAGTGTGGATTAGAGTTTCTTTTTTAATTAGATTTAAATTTTAATGAATTTTATTGAGTTTTACTTGATTTGGGCTTTAATTAAGGTTTTTCTTTTAATTAACTTGGATTTTAAATGGTTTACATGTATTTTACTTGGTTTTGATTAGGGTTTTAGGTTTAATTAATTAGGGTTTTAAATGGATTTTGACTTTAATTAGGGTTTTCACTTAATTAATTGGATTTTAAGTGGATTTTGACTTTAATTAGGGTTTTCACTTGATTAATTGGATTTTATTTAATTTTGACTTTAATTAGGGTTTTCACTTGATTAGTTGGATTTCAAGTGGATTTTATTTAATTTTGACTTTAATTCGGGTTTTCACTTGATTAGTTGGTTTTTTAGTGTTTTAAATGACTTTTGTTTGGTTTCAATTCTTAATTATTGTTTCTTGCTTTGATTAGGTTAGAGTGGACTGGTGTGGAACTGACTGGGCTTGTGTGGGCTTGAGGGTTTTGGTGGAGCTAGGGTTTAGGTTTTAGGTTTGAAAATTGGGATTTTTTGTAATTGCAACTAGAGTATCTTTCTAGAGGAGCCTACTGTCAAGTGACTTCAAAATCGAGGTGTCTACAGATGCCCCTCCCTGAGCGAGGTCGAGGGAATCGAGACCGATGCTCAGGGTTGACAAGACACCCCGCTTGAGTCCACAGGAGAGTCATATTTGCTGTGGGGCCGTGAGCCACTTATTCAGTGGATGCACCGAAAGTCATGACTCGTGGCCCATGCATGATGCTGATGCAAAGGATGACCCTGATGTAGGGTGATGCATAAGGGCGACGCTGATGCGTGAAGACGATGCTGGTGGCGAGTGGGTAACCCATCAGCTCACGGAGGGGAGCGTGAGGGATTTCCCGACTCGTGCCAAGGGATGCTTGGACAAGACTATTGAGCTCATCGCACAACAGGGGGAAACTCGACAAATGATGGACCTTTCGGCTCGAGAGGATGCATGGCAAGATATCGGACTTGCCGACCAAGGATAGACTGATGATGGATGTCAACCGGATAGTTTGGGGTATTAGCCCGATGGTGAGTTGACAGATTTATCACCGGATAGTTAGGGCTATCAGCCCTGTGATGAGTTGACGGACTCATCGTCGGATAGTTAGGGCTATCAGCCCAATAGTGAGTTGACGAACTCATCACTGGATAGTTAGGGCTATTAGCCCGAGGGAAAGGGGACTAAGTAAGACTATCATGCTTGCAAACTAAGGGACAAAGTACGATAAGTTGACGGACCTACCGACCGGATAGTTTGGGTTATCAGCCCTATGATGAGTTGATGGACTCGTTGCTGGATAGTTGGGGTCATCAGCCTGGTGATGAGTTGACGAACTCATTGTCGGATAGTTAGGGCTATCAACCCGATGGTAAGTTGACGCACTCATTGCCAGATAGTTAGGGTTATCAGCCCTATAGTGAGTTGACGGACTCATCGTCGGATAGTTAGGGCTATTAGCTCGAGGGAATTTAACACAACATTTGGAAAAAAAAGCCTGGTAACAGCAAACATAGCAGGATAGCAAACCTATTAACTGAGAAGCAGTTGACGATAGTCTAGATGGCTGAAAAATGAATTCGTCAACTGAGAAGTAGTCGATGACGACTCAAAAGTAGGAAAAGATGAACTCATCAATTGGGAAGCAACCAGTGACGGTTCGAGAGCAAGACGAACGAACTCGTTAATTTGTTTTAAATTATCGTGGAAAATGCAGGGCGTTACAAGTACCTCAATCTACAGACCTCAACCTCATCCTTGTGGATACCAATCTAGGAGTGTCATACTTTCAGGATCTGATGAACACTTACCAACTACCTCTTAGTCACCATAAATAGAAAGCATCGGAAAATACTTTCCAAAGCTTTTTGCAAATTGATACATTTCCTTTCCAAAATTCTTTTCAAAACCATTTCAAAATCGTTTAAACAACTTTCCAAGACACCACAAAACATTGTGCCAAAGCAGCACGAAACTCGACATCCAAAATCACAACTCAGAACATAGCCTTGACAACTACTCTATCAAGCCTAGAAAGCCACACTGTGGGAGAATTTGAGTTCTAGAATACCTTGCTCAACCCATGTCAACAACCCAATCAAAACACCACAAATAGAAACAACAATACCTTCTAGGGACAAAGATCACCTAGAAGAAGCTACATCAAAACCAAAGCAATAGTCTTGAAGTCCTATTTGACTTACAAGACTAGAAGTCAATACAAACCACAACCAAAACGCTAAGTCCTGAAGCCAGAGTGTAACACGCCTACTGGCTTCTGTCGCACATGAGTCACAATCAACTCAGAGTCAAACATTCAAAATAGTGCCACTGAATATCTCATTCAGTGCACCACACTCAAACAAACCAACAACTAATCCATGGGAGAAATCATGATCCCTAGTATCCATTCAAAACCATCAAGAGAAAAACTTAATATTTCTAAATCGCATAGGCTTTTATTCTAGTTATGCCCGAGATGAAATCTAGCTAATTCATTTTATTCAATTCTTACAAACATTCTAATGATTATTAGGTTGGTATAACTATTCCCCCAATATACATACATACATACATACATACATACATATATATATATATATATATATAGACTATATATCTATTGCATACTCCCTTAAATTAAGACCCATGTAAGATTCAATACTAGCCATTCATCTAAAACAGCCTTAACATAAAACCATAAACCACTAATGAACTATAAAAAAGCAGTTTACGATTTAAAAAAGAAAAAAAAAAACGAAATCACGTTTGCACGATTCCCGTTGAATATATGTAACCGCAAAAAAACTTTCCCAAATACAAAATGCCATAACCACCACATTGATTGAGCAAAACTTTCCTCTTCTTCTTCATCCTTCTCAACACGAAACCATCTTACTCCTCTGAGGTTGCCTCAACGATACTTCCTCAGCGTCATCTCAAACACAGTTCTTCGGCGTGACCACTAACAACTTCTGTTTGCAGACCAAACATCTTTGCCATTCGAAGAGGGATCCTTGTAACCTACTACAACCTCCAGATCTATCGAGCATTCTGATCAACCCCTTTCATATGTTGTTTTAGGTAACCACGAAACATACATTGTTTCACTTACACATAAAAAAGTAAAGCATGTTGTTATTACGATTTCAGATTTCAACAATTCCATCCCTCTTTTAAGATTTTTTTTTAAACTTTTTGTAACTGACATCGGTGAAAAGAAAAACATGTTCAATCTAAATATAACCCAAGAAATGTCCAAACGAGTGGAGACTTCAACATCAAAGAAGAAAATGGGTAATTTATCCGAGAAGAGTCCTAAACGGAGACGGAAAGAGGATGAAGCTTCAGTCCCAACGAATGAAATAGAAGGTAATAAATTTTTTTTCAAAACAAATACTTTTCTTCTTCCCAAAACGTATTCTTAAATGTCTTGAATTAATATATTGTCATGTGAATGTGAAACAAAATATGAAGATGATGCAATAGACATTCCGTATTCAAACATAAGCCCATCAACAAAGAGTACGTCAAACAATTTCAAAATTTCGATACTTTGTGATAAATAATTTCATTTTACTGTTTTTGGTAAAATTTCAAAATAGTGCTTGTTATTACACTTTTATGAACATGTATTGTTTAAACAAACTGACAAATAGTTTAGTAATAAAGTTTAGAATGTTGAAATGAAGTTGTTCAGTATTACAGTTCTTATTATGTAGTTCATTGTTACTGTTTTAACATAACATTTACAAAATAAAGTTTGTTCTACCTAAAAAATGATTCATCCTTATTTGTTGCATAATATTGTTCCTTGTAAATATTCACATATTATAGTTCATTATTTTGTCAATAATAAACAAAATAAAATAATAGCTTACTTGTAATGTTTTAAATGTGTAATTCTAGTTTTAATATTATAATTAATGAAATATAAAATTATAATACAAATCTCAATATTACATTTTTTTCTATGAAATAGTTCAATAATGGGTATGAGACAATATAGTTTTGTGATACAGTTCTGATTTTGCTATGAAAGAGTTCAGTATTACTGTTCTCATTATGTAGTTCAGTATTACTATTTTAGGATAACATTTACATAATAAGGTTTGGTCTACCCAAATAAATGATTCATCATTATTTGTTGCATAATATTGTTTCTTGTAAATATTAACATATTATAGTTTAGAATTTTTTCAGTATGAAACAAAATAAAAAAATAGTTAACTTGTAAAGTTTTAAATGTATTATTCTGGTTTTAAGATTATAATTAATGAAATATAAAAATATAATTCATTTCTCAATATGATAGTTTTTCTATGAAATAGTTCTGTAATGGTATTGAGTTAATATAGTTTAGTAATACAATTTTGATTGTTGTTATGAAATAGTTCAGTATTACTGATCTCATTATGTAGTTCACCATTAATGTTTATTGTTAACATTTACATAATAAAGTTTGTTCTTCCCCACTAATTGATTCATCATTATTTCTTGCATAATATTATTTCTTGTAAATATTCAGTTATTACTGTTCTCCCTATGTAGTTCATTTTTTATACATACAACATGTATTTTATTATTACTACTTCATCATTAAGTTAGCTTTATATGTTTTATTTGATAATTCAGTATTACAGTTTAACAATATTCTTCAGTTTTACTGGTTTCTTGTACAATTCATATTCATATGGAAAAATAAACCTAGTTACAATATTACTGATACAATGAATAATATTTTGAACAACACAAGTAAGATGTGTTTCACTTGCATATGTCAAGATCATGAAGACAATAAAATTGACTAATGAGGCTATAGGAAGACTGAAGAATACTCCATTTGGGCATTTTTATGATATGTCAGTGAGTAAGATCTACATAAATGAGTTGGATGCATTAATTTCTCAATATATTGGGAATGGAAAATTCAATTTGGGTGATAAAGCATATGATTTCCAAGTTTCTGATTTAGTTGAGATTCTGGGATTACCAAATGTCAAGAAACAAATAAAGGAAATGAAAAATGAAAGCCAAAACAATGAATTGCAAAAGATGTTCACCAATGAAAGTCGAGTTAAAAGATGGACAGTTGAAAGGAAATTAAAGGATATTGTACAAAATCAAGATGGTGAAAACATTGACATGATTGTGAAGTTGTGGATTTGTCTTCTTTTCTCTACGTTTATCATTCCGGATTCGAGTTTAGGTTTCAGTTGCAGCTTACTACATTACATAAACGACCTGAACAACATGCACAAATATGACTGGGCATCTTACGCCCACAAAGTGATAATCAACAGTCTGGACAACCTAAAATCCTATTGTTTAGGATGTGCTTGGGCACTTTTGGTAAGTTATATTTTATACAATTATAA
>JAMKQA010009343.1:0-13689 GCA_024699735.1 Posidonia australis | reverse complement strand
AATCATTCATTTTTTCCCCCCCAAAAATCTAAGTAAACTTTCAGTATATTCTTCCATTTTTGATTCACTGAGTATAATTATATCACATTTATTAAATGCTATAAACTCTTTTACTTCTCTTTTCTTATTCCCTGACCCCAACCCTCTGATGTTCCATGCAGCTATGATCATAAAAGTAGAATGAATTATACAGAAGATCCCATCCTGTCCGAGGATGCACTAGAATCTTCAAGGGTTACCAATTCCTTACCCTGATCCAATCTAACTTGATTGAAAAAGGCAATGGAATCATCTCTTGAGGACAAAGGGATACCAATATTCCTACAAAATTCCTGAAAATGGACATATGAATCCCATCTCAAGGGATCCACAGGGATATTCTCGTTATTCACATTAAAGTTCAAATTATAATTATTAAGAGCAAGTGCACCTTAAGAAACAAAACTATGTTGAATTTCATTATTATACAAATCAACCGGAGGTAGGGCATTACCAGGAGCATGCACAGGATTAGGGGGCCATGAAGAAGGCTTCTCTGAAGTAGAAACACCCGCATCCTCATGATCAAGATAGTCATAAAGTGCCATGATTTTTTTGAACTTAGTCAGAGAGAGATTCCTGGACCTAATCTCAGTTTCCATCCAGGAAGGATTGTCAGTCAGAGAGCTATTGGTGGGGGGAATAGGTGAGGTGATCATAGCGGTGGAGATAGTTGGTGTAGATCCAGAAGTAATAGGGATAGGTAAAATCCCTGCAGAAGTAGTAGGGGTAGGTAAAATCCCTATAGATAGGAGAGCAGGACTATGCTGAGAAGGAGGGGTAATAGATGATCTCATCCACACATTTTTTCCAGCCTTAGATTGGGATTTGGGAATAGAAGGAAGCTTCCCAGTATTTGGACCTCGCCATCCTTTGTAACTCTTAAAAGGCTTTCTAACAGGTTGGAGTTTCCTGGAAGAAGAAGGCTGCGCAGATTGCTTGGGCCAGGGAGGGAATGTTTTTGGTGCAGGAGGAGTTGAAGAGCATAAATCCCAACTCAGTCGGTATTTGATTGGATAGACAGTTCTCCCATACGAAAAAAATCGAACCTCTGATATTTCTTTACCCTGGTTTAACTTAATCCTGACCCTAGCAAACCCCCTAAATTTGGGTCTGTCCAAAGAGATCAATTTCCACAAGCTCAGAAAAATCAGAGATTAACCTGTGAATAACATCTACACACCAAAGGTGGTGGGGGATTCCTTCCAGCCGAATCCAGGTACCCTCCTCCTTCAAGGAGAGGACCGCATTGGAGCTAGGTGTCCAATGGACAAAAGTGGCTGACAGAGATTGTAGAGAAGAGCCAAATCTTCTCAAGATATCATTCTTATGCTTAATAGAAGGAAATTTTAACAAAAACTTCCCTAGGGAGAAATCTGAGACCTCAATAGAGACATGTGAGGGCCAGTTGTTGAGGATGTACTGGGATAGTATCTCAGAGGTAAGATGGGAAGCGTGGTCAGTGACAATAGCACATGTAGAATAGTGAATCATGAGGTCACAGGAAGCTTCAGAAGGGTGAATCATGATGGAATTCTGAGGGGATAAACCAGCCATTGCGGTGTGGTCTCTGGGCTCCTGAAAGAAGTTGCAAATAGCTATAGAGTGAGAGGATGCTTTGCATTTATAGCAACGACCCTTAAATCTACAGGAGTTCTTAAAATGACCCCTGAGACCACAATGAAAGCACCTGTTGTTATCTCGGCAAAAGCGAACCAAGGAAGAAGGCTCCTTCTTTTTCTTCTTTACCATCTTCCACTCCGGAGAAGCACCCTGAGAAGAATGTCCAGAACTGACAGAAGAGGGGGAAGAAAAAAGGGCGGCAAAACGCGAGCCGCAACCTTCGCCAGAAAAGTCAAAAGAATGGTCAGAGAAAATCTCTGACGCAGAGATATGGAACGACGAAGTAATAATGTTTTCAAAAGAATGGGGAAAGTTACTATTCCCAGAGAGAGGCGCATTTAATTCAGAAGAGACAAGGGAGGAGAATACGGGAGAGATGGGCTGCACGTCTTCTAACAACTGAATCAGAGGCGGTCCCATCGAGTCGGGAGCAGGCAAAACCTCCGCAAAATTAAAATAATTACCACTAAAAACCCCATCATCCCTAGTATTAAAATTACTTAAAACCCCATCATCCCTAGAATTAGAATTAAGTGCCATCATAATCACGGGAGGAGAATACCGAGAGTACCCCCACAATGAGCCCGAGGTGACGGCCGTAGCCGTCTTCTCCCTCATGCCAGACGTAGGTCTCGGAGCATCTCTCCGAGAACCCACCGACGAAAACAGCACGCCAGCGAAAATGGAGAAAAAATAGGATCTAAAGGAAGCTCAGGCAACAAATTTGAGCACGTAGCTCCAAAAGGGCGAGCAAAAAGTCCCCTATCAGTATTATCATCTGAAAGTAAACCTTCCAAAATAATAGAAGCATGAAAACCATACATCTCAGAAGAAAAATGTGCAAAAGTCACTGATCCGAGAGGAGCAAAAAGATCCAAGCTTAGAGAGCAACTGGCCAACGAATAAAGCCAGAACGAAGCTAAGCTCCTGCAAACATACCGACAATCCACAGAAAGATTCACAGCAACCAATGAATCAAGACAAAAATAGCAAATATCACCATAGATAATCGATAAAACCCCAGATCTAACAGATCGGGAGACCTCGAAGGAGGATCTACCCCGTCGGGACTTCCAGGAGGACAAGAACTCCTCCGACCACTAAAGTCCGAGACAGGAAGAGAAAGGGGGGAAACTTTCCTCTTCCGACTACCCTGAGCCAGGGTAGTTGACGGGGAGGGGGAGAGAAGAGTTACCGACCGCCGACGCGCTTTAACGGACAAAGGGCTCCCAGGAGGAACCACACCATCCGCAGGGGCCTTGCGCGAGTGAAGGTTGTAGGACGATCGCCCAGAGGGTCGACGATCAGGTGCCATCGAAAAGGGGGCAAAGCACACAGCGCTAGGGCACAGAGAGTCGCACAGCTTATCGCGAGAGCACAGAAACGGGTTTCGAGATTAAACATTCGTGAATGTATATTCAGTAGGTATATTCTGTATTTGTAATTGTCTCTAAGCATTCGTGTATGTATGGTCGCTCAAGGCTGAATCAAACCCGAATTACGCTACATTGATCCAAGCCAACGCGGCCTTTTAATAAGAAAAGTAAAACAAGAGAAAGATGCAAAAGATAACCCCAGCTAAAACTTTTGGAACATCTCTCTAGTGTTTGTGAGAGGGAGTAAACTAGACAACAATTTCGCCAAAAAAAATTCTCCTTTTTGGTGGTACTTGGTTCCTTTGCCGCTTTAGGCACTTATTAACTTGGAAATCAGACCGAGTTATGCCAACCTGGTACAAAATGTTGATTGCCCGTAGAGATTCCCAATCAAGCTGGCTTGACCTTGAATTATTTTGGGTCATTTTGGGTTGCATCGGAATTACAAAATCCCTTACCCCTAGCATAATCCATGATTCTATTTATTTTTGGTTAGGTTCGATTTTAGGTTGATCTTAATTGATTTAGTTATATTTTAAAAAATTATAAAAATTTAAAAGTAGGCATTCACTAATAAAAATAGATGTCCACCTTTACAAAGCAAAAGTCCATTTTTTAAGATAAAATGCATTGTCCACAAAAAAGAACATCCACTTTTACCAAGCAAACACCCATTTTTTTGATAGAATACATTTTTTTTTGGACAAAATACATTGTTCCACAAAAATGGACATCTACGTATATGGAGTAGATATTTGTTTTTAGACTGAGTACAATGTTCATAAAAGAGGACGTTTGTTTACATAAAATGGATATCTATTTTTTAACTATCACATGTTTCTATACATAAAATACATTAAAAATTAATTATTTTAAGTTAAAATAAATATTCTAATTTATGGTCTAAACTATGTTGGGTCGAAACATGTCTGTGTTGGGTTATGGCTCGAGCCCAAATTGGGTTGTGTTGGGTCGTGGGCCATAAGAGACAAACCTCTACCCTAATTTGGCCCTTGGCCCTTTTGGATTCAGGCAAACCTAGGTACTATTCCAAATCAAATTGACCTAAGTCTTTTTCAAGTTGAGTCAGACAAGCTGCAGGCGGTTAGGCTTAATTTCCAGGTCTAGGTACTTTGCTCCTACAAGTCCTCTATCTGTTAGGTTCTTAGGCCCATTGTTCTTTAATGATAGGCTTACACACGACATTTATGCTTACTTACATAAAAAAGAAAAAGTGATGAAAATGCTAATAAATATTGTATCCAAGAGAGGAAGAAAGCAAATGTGATCCTTAAGGTTCTAGCTTGTGTTTGCAAAGGCCACAGGAAAGAGGAGGTGTAATACCTGTAAATTCATTTTGCAATTATTTACATTTTAATGAATTTAGTCCTAAACAGGTGTTACTATTCTGAGGTTCATTTATCTGGTCATGTGATTTTGGACTTGGGCCTCGTAGGCTGACTTTTGTTTACGTATCCCTATGTGTGGTTGACACTGTGCATTTTGGCACTATGCTTGTAGGCTTAGGTGTGGGTAGGTGTGGGGGCCCGCGTTTGTGGGTTGGTTAGTGGGAGTGATTGGTGCGGTGGGTTGTTAGCTCGTGTGGGAGGCCGATGGTTGTACTATGCATGCATGCAATTACCACCCTCAGCGCTTATTTATAGTCGCGGATGACGACTTTTCCTTTCCTTCGCACCTCTCCTCCTCTTCCCCTACTTCATCGCCTCCTCTCCGAGCACTCCACCTCCCTCTTCTTTCCTCTTCTCATTTTCCTCTCTCTCTCTCTCTCTCTCCCTCTACTCGCCCATTCCCACTCACTCCATCCCTCACCCACTCACTCTTCCTCCCCCATCTCTCCCCATCTCCTCCCTTGTCTATCCCTTGTTTGGTGTGCTCGAGGGTGTGCGACGGCGTGTGGAACTCTGGTGAGGCGTCCCTGAGGTCGTGGAGTGGTTGAGGACGCGTGGAGTCGTCAAAGTTGGATCGTCGGAGAGCTCGTTGCAAGTGCGCACCTCCAACCAATGTATAGAAAGCATGAAATTGGTAGAAATTGATAGGAATGCATGAAATCTAGGTAAAATTTATATTCCTAGAATTTATTGTGATTTTATGAGATTTTATGGAGGTATTTACGATGATTTATGATGGTTGTTGCATTTTGGATCCTTTTGACCTTTCTGTCTTTGCGAATTTATATTTTGTTGCATGATGAATGGATTTTGGTTTTGTTTGTTGGGATTTGGAGTAGACTCGAGGGTCTATACCTTATGTTTTATGTGAGATTTTTGATACTTATTTTGGGAGGTCCGATTGAAGGTCCCACTTTGGGTGATTTTGAAAAATGGAGCTTTGGGTCGTTTTCTGGTTTTCACAGAAAATGCCATACCGAAGCATTTTGGTATGTTGTTTTGTTATTAGTTTTGGTCCTCTGCTCGAACTTTGGTTGTCCAATTTTAGACGATTAACCGAATCAGTAGATTTTGTTTGACCGAATCATTTTTGGTATGTCGATTTTGGCCATGAGTGTTGACCGTTGACCTGTTTGGGTTGACCGATTCAAATCGGTCTACCGATCCAATGATTTTTGGCATACCGAACCTATTTCGGCATGCCAAATCAGGGCCCAGCTGTTTTTATAGAATGTGTTTTACATGGGTTCTTAGATTGGTTTGTGTTGTCCATTTGAGATGGGATTGTGCGTCGTCAGTGGTGGTCCTATGGGACACCTGATGTGCCATTTTGCCGAGGTTTTAAAAGAGTTTCTAAAGATATAAAATGGTTTTGAAAATTGTTTCAAAGAGATGGTTGGCCCATTTTTGGAAATTGGTTTTCCTAGTTTTTTGTGTGCGGGCTGAGATAGCATGGGATCGTGTCGTTGGGACTAGGGAATGTGATGACATTCTCTAGTGGTCGGGCGCATTTCCTTAGTTGAGGTTGGGGGCAAGAGATCAAGGCGAGTGTTCGTCGGGTCTTGGAGGTAAGATACTCCCTAACTTTCATACGCAGGGCTGAGGTTGAGGTCCGCAGGTTGAGGTGTCTTGTGGCATGATGGGAGGTATGACACTCCTACTGTTGCTGTGAGCACTAAGGTTCGGGTGTAGAGGTACGACACTCCTTCCTGAGCATCATGTGGAAGACATTGTGAGGAGCCGTACCTTGTGGTTGCCAATGCGGGTGGGACATGTGCCCCATAGCTGGTAGCCTCTCGAGAGACAAAACTGCCTTCCCAGAGAGGGGTTGGCTTTGTGAGGGTTCTCCAGGTGGGAGAATTACGGGACGGTGTTTGCTCCTATACAGGGTGGTAGCACCGTGGCAGTACAGTGCACTTCGGTGGTTGCTTGTCGCTAGAGTTGGTTGTCTAGCACCGAGCTTCCTGACTCACTATGTGTGGTTTTGACCATTGAGGGCCTTGCTTGTGGTTTTGGACTAGTAAAGCCCTGTTTGATGTATTGGTCTGTGTGGGCCGCATTCGTTGTGGTTTTGGGCCTGGTTCGTCGGTTTCAGTGGTTTTGAAGAAAATGATTGTGAAATGATTTTAAGGAAACTTAATATAGTTTTGTTTTTCGTTGTTTTTGTGGGAAATATGCTGGGTGACTTTTGGTACTCACATTTTTCTTAGTGGTTTTGGTTTGTAGGTGCAGACATGCTGATAGGTCTTAGCATAGTGCATATAGTTCGGAGTCTTGTAGCCGCACACACGGGTTCCTGGTAGTTGATATTATTGTTTAGCTTCTAATTTCTTGTAATTTAATTTGTTTTAAATTATTGTAGAAAATTAGGGGCATTACAGGAGGCCTTCTTGAGCACAAATGATAACTTGGACACCCTTTTCAAGCCTTAACATAGGGGTGTCAGGGACTAGAGTGATTATCCAAATAACTTGAGAAAGAACAAACAATCTAGTTTCTATTTTGGGGCAATCACTTCAAAAAGAAAACCTCAGATTTATGACTTTTTGAAAGCATCCATACATTGAGGTTTTGGTCCCTATGGTAAAGTTTATCACTTCAGACCTCAATGTATGGACCAATTTAAAAATAAGATGAGTTTTGAAAAAAAGTGGAAGAATAGAACACTATCTTAGGCGGTGGACATAGTTATGTGTAGTGTCTAACGTTAGATGGGCCAGTGGCAACATCTAATGACCCGTACAGAGGTCATAACCAATTTTAAGAACCACACCACTCCCGTGAATCCTAAAACAAAAGGGAGGTAGATTCATGTGATTATTTGAATAAAAATCAACTAAAAAATACAAGGGGTTTGATGCCTATAAAACCTATTTAAGAGAAAACACATCAATTAATCCAAAACCACTACATCAGATATGCTCAATAAAATAATAGGAAATAAAGAAGGAAAAGAAGAGTGCTCACGTAGCAGAACAACGCTTCAATTCGTCCTACTGTGAATGCCATTTTGTAGATATGGACCTTTCAAGTCTATTTTGCGCTTTTCGCTCGCTTGACTCCTACATTTCACTTACGTTGGTGTCAGTTGTGATTACCACTTTCAGTTCACTTGATGTTAGTTGTCGCAATGACTTTGGGAGATTTGTGGATGTGGTGGATCCTTTGCTTCTTCAATACAATGTCGACATTAGTTAAAGGTTCTCGTGTACGTAAACTTCTTCTTTCTTCCTTCAAAACAAAATGAGCAAATTAAAAAAAAAACAGATTAGTGAGTGTAGCATCATTGATCAAACAAGAATAAAACATCAAAAATAAGTAATATGAAAAATAAGTACTTGAGGGTTGGCCCTTGATTTACTTTAATGCAACAAAATTACTACATATGCATGAGAAATTAAAAATCAAGATAATATTAAAAACTCTATTAACAAATGATATGGATGAAAGAAATAGAGTGAGAGGAGTATGTTGGAGATGACAGATGTGATGATGGAGGAACGACGCTAAGGAAAATTTCCTATTTGTGCTAGAAATTATGGAGACTTACGTCTAACATTAGATGCTATGGAGACTTGTGTTAAATGAAAAAGGCTCAAATTATCCAAGATTGTATGATAGGATATAAGTAACATTTCAATAAAATTTTATCAACTTTACTGGTCATTTGAATGCTCTGCTGCGAGGATCTTTAAGGGATATCATTAGACGCTAGCATTGTCAGTGTCCAACATTTGGAAAGCTCCATGTCCAACATCGTAATAGATTGAAACTTTCAGAGATTTAAGTTTCTGATGTAAATAAGCTTTCTATAAAATTTCATAAAATATGGAGATCATTTTAGACTTCATTTGGAACCTCCTAAATGTAGAAGTGAGATTCTAAGTTTTCTTTTAAAAGTTGGCTTTTGAAAGTTTTTGTGGAAGCTTGATTCTAGGTTAACTTTCAAAAATCTTGTTTGGCAAATAAAGGTCCATTGGTAGAAGTTAGATTTGACTAAAAGTTAAAATACATATTTGATTACATGCTTGGTATCTAGTGCAAATAAGGTTGGATTGATAATCTTGACTCACAAGGGCACTATTTTGAAGCTCAAAGGCTTCAATTCTACGTACTAAGGCAATTATTTTTACTTGATCAGCAACAGATATTTTTACTACATGCTTGCCTCTAAAAGGTGTAACAGTATCACTAGTGGTTTCCCACTGTACTGTTTTCTCAGCTATTTCTTCTAAAAATGCCCAAGTCTCTTATAATATCCAAGATTGTAACTAGAGACAATGTATTTTGATAATGAGATTGAATATCAATGTTGGTGCTCTAGAATTTGATTTCTTATGATTATGAGAATGTGTGTTGGTGTTTGAGTTGTATGTGTGGAAGGTTGGCTTGAGTTAGGCTCTTGTTTCCTCTTTGGTGTAGTTTAGTAAGGTTCAGGTGGACCTAGTAGGCAAGTATAGTAGGTGCGACCATGCCGGTGGAACCCTGCACGGCTCTCCTCTACCGGGCACGTGGAAGCACTCGAGGAGTCCCGATACGGTCACGGCAGAGATGGTGAATCCAGAGAAGAAGACTAGACTCGGAAACACTAAGGAAAGATAAGAAAAGATAAGGAAAGGAGTCGCCACCTAGTCTTTTAATGGAAAGACGAGGAAAGCCAAACACACAAGAAAACCAAGAAGCAAACAAGATGTAGAAAACATGTGTATTCCATGCCTAATGGATAAATGAATGCGGGCCAGAGAAAGGGTAAGGATTCTAGTTACGCATGAGGAAGGGGTTAGGCACCCCCATGCTCCCGAGAAACTCGGTCTTTCTAGGTTTCCTACTTGTCAATGGTCTAATGGGTGTGTGCTTGCCTATTCTGAATGCTCATGCTAAAGATAACTTGAAAACATGCCAAATCAAAGAGAAGAAGGGAAAAAGTTAATCCGAGGGTCAAATGTAGGCATTGAGAATGTCGCTTTACTGTACGCCCTTGGGTAATGAGGAAAATTGTGAAAATCGAGAAATTCTCTGAGAGCGTCTCGCAAATCAGTAGAAATTTGGATAAATCCGAGAAAATCAAATTAGGTAAAATAATCCTCATTCGGGACAATGTCGGCATTGTTAAGCCTTTTAATGTACGCCCTCGGGCGATGGAAAGCCAAATCAAGTCAAGAAAACGTGGAAAATGGGGGAAATCCAGGAAATGATGAGAAAACCGAGCTTGATGCAAGCTAGAAATGCGTGCACAATGTAAGGAAGAAAATGCGAGAAAACTTGTATGAAAAGATGCGGCAAAACATGCAAAATGCTAGTGTGAGTGCAAAAATGTGAATTCCAAAGGCCTTTGTGCAAAAAAACCTAAATTCTAAATGAAAATGAATTCTGAAGCCAAATCATCAAAAATACATAGAAGGACACATTTCATGTAGTTTTGAAGAAATCTGGGGTCAAATGTGTAAATCTGTGCATTTTTGGTCAAATAGGGGTTAAAATGCAATTATGCCATCAAAACATGCATTCAATGCAATTATGTGGAAATCCAGGGTAAAATATGCAACAAAAGAGTCCATGGTGAAATTAGAAAGTTTTAGGGGCAATTCAGTAATTTTACCCTAGAAAATAAGCATTCAGTGTAATTTCAGAGAAGTTCAGGGGTTAAAATGCAATTTAACCAGAGAAATATGCATTTAGAAGATTTTCAGAAAAGTTCAAGGGCTAAAATGCAAATTAACCAGAGAAACATGCATTAAGAATGATTTCAAAAAAGTTTAGAGCCTAAAATGCAATTTAACTAGAGAAATATGCATTCAGAAGAGTTTCAGAAAAGTTCAGGGGCTAAAATGCAAATTAACCAGAGAAATATGCATTCAGAATGATTTCAGAAAAGCTCAGAGGCTAAGATGCAATTTAACCAGAGAAATATGCATTCAGAATGATTTTCAAAAAACTTAGGGTTTTAAATGCAATTTGCAAGCTTGGAAAACTTTATTATGCAACATGAGGGGGCATATTGCAATATTTTCTGTTAAAACTTTATTCAAACGATTTTTAAAAATTGATCAAGGACCTAAATGCAAGAGAAGGACCTGTTTGTAATAAAAAAAAGGATCTAAATGTAACAAATCAAAAAGAACAGAAGTTTTATTTAAAGAAAGTTATTTTTTCATTTTTAAAAGAAAAGAAGATCGACGACCGTTGGCGACAGAGCTCCACTGTCGACGACGGTCGGAGGGGCTATTGGAGGCTTTCTCATTACCTGATCTTAGATCCAACAATTTGGATCGAAGCTTCAACGGGTGGAGTGGGCTACCCGTCCCCCTCACCGTCAGAGCACTCCGGCGACGGCGTTGGGGAAGAAAGAAGCTACTAGAGGGCTGCAGTGCGGCGATCCAGAGGTCCAGGAGGCTCGGAAGAGTGTTGAAGGACATTTCTTCTCCTTCAGGGGCTCAAATGATGGATGATGGCGCGAAGTGGGCTCCGACCGCCATCAACGTCGTCTTCTCCGACGAGCTAGGTTGCGGGCGTGTTCCAGGGCTCGTGGCTTAGCTCCAAGAGCCTTGGCGTGCTTGGGGTGCGCCGTGGAGGATTTTTGGAGGCTCGAAGTGGCACGACGGGGCTGGAGGCTCACGCCTCTCCTCTAACTCTGATCGTCTTCCCCGACGATGGCGTCCTGGAGCGATTCCGGTGAGCTTCTGGTGGAGGCCTCCGCACTCCGCACCGATCGGAATGGGAATTGGAAGTGTGGAGAGGCAAGAGGGAGGCCAGGAGATGTAGACCTAGGGTTCTAAGACCAGGGATAAGCCTTGGACCAGCTCCCCCACTAAAATCGCTGGAAAACGGCGACGACGAGGCCTGAGGATCGATTCCGGCCAGAGGAGGCCTCTGGCTTGATTGGAATCGATCCAAGAAGACTAAGGAAGCTCAAGGAATCCAAATTCGAAACTAAATGAGGCTGGAGGAGGGCGTACCTGGCTTGGCAAAGTGCGTGGCCTTCTCTGCTCGCCGGAAGTGGCCTGAACCCACACTTCTCACCTTCGCGAGCTCCTCTCTCTCTAGAATTCTCCCTCACTTCTCTCTCGCTCTGAATTCTTTGTTTTTCTCCTCTATTCTTCTCCGCTTCTTCTCTGTTGCTCCTCCTTTTATAGGTGAACCCATCACGAATTTTAACAAACAGCCACCACCCGTAACAAACCACAACAGAACCCGACATCCTTTAACAAACCAGCATCACGACTGTCCCCCACGCACCTCCATCTTGTCTACCCACGCCCCGACAACGATCAACGGCTATCCGAGCTCGTGGTGAGGCATCCGACGACTCTGGTTCGTGGGAAGCTCGAGCTTGGCCTGGGCTGCTACTGGGTGATATGGTGAGATGGGTTGGAGAAGATGGGAGAAAAGGATGGGCTGTAGATGTGGCTGGATTCGTGAGAAGAGAGGGGAGAAAGAATGGGTGTTGGGTTGGAAGAAGGAGAAGAAAATGGGTTGAATTGTTATGGGCCTTCGTGGGTCCAAATGAGCTTGATGGGCCTAAGTGGGCCTAAGGGCTTTGGTGGGCTTAATGGGCCTTGGTGGGCTTAATGGGCCATGGTGGGCTTTGGTGAGCTTCCATGGGCCTTGGTGGGCTGCTTGGGCTTAAGTGGGCTTTGGTGGATTGCTTGGGCTTAAAACAAAGGTTTGAGCTCACTTGTGATTAAAAGTCCAACTACCACAATTCCAATCTGCAGACCTGCAAAATTGCGGTGTCTACAGATATCCCTCCCTGAGCGAGGTTGGAGGACGAGTGGGACAGAGACTGATGCTCAGGGTTGACAAAGACAACCCAACCAAAGCCGCAAAAAAGAGTTAGCTACCAGCAACCAACCACTAGTTAGTGAATGCACCAGAAGTTCTGTTGCCATAGCCGAAGCTAAACAGAGAAACCAATAGAAATGACAAGTTGACGACCAACTAGCTCCTAGAAGACATGACTGGTTATCACACTTGTTAGAAAGGCGCCAGACAAGACTCACGGTGCTTGCCGACCGAAAATTGACTGGTAACGGAAGTCATCTGGGTAGTTCGGGATACTAGCTCGAAAGAAGATGGAAAAAATCAGGAGAGTGGGGAACCCATCAGGCATCACAGGGATTGCCCAGGTAGTTCGGGATACCAGCCCATGGGAAGGAGGAAGACAGTTTACTTTGATTCCATCCCTTCGGAGTGGAATTCAAAGGCAAAAGGAGGCACCAAGATTCGTCTGAATGGACCGAACCTTGGATGGGAAGGTGGCACTAGGATTCATTCGAATAGATTGAACCTTGGATGGGAAGGTGGCACCAAGATTCATTTGAATGAACCGAACTTTGGATGGGAAGATTCAAAGGTGAAAAGGGTGGCACCAAGATCCGTCCGAATAGATCGAACCTTGGATGGGAAGGTGGCACCAAGATCCGTCTGAATAGACTGAACCTTGGATGGGAAGATTCAAAGGCGAAAAGGGTGGCACCAAGATCCATCCGAATAAATCGAACCTTGGATGGGAAGGTGGCACCAAGATTCATCCGAATGGACCGAACCTTGGATGGGAAGATTCAATGACAAAAAGGGTGGCACCAAGATCCATTCGAGTAGACCGAACCATGGATGGGAAAATTCAAAGGCGAAAAGGGAGGCACTAAGATCCGTCCGAATAGACCGAACCTTGGATGGGAAGGTGGCACCAAGATCGGTCCGTATGGATCGAACCATGGATGAGAAGATTCAAAGGCGAAAAGGGTGGTACCAAGATCCGTCTGAATAGATCGAACCTTGGATGGGAAGATTCAAAGGCGAAAAGGGTGGCACCAAGATCCGTCCGAATAGATCGAACCTTGGATGGGAAGGTGGCACCAAGATTCGTCCGAATAGACCGAACCTTGGATGGGAAGATTCAAAGGCGAAAAGGATGGCACCAAGATCCGTTCGAATAGATCGAACCTCGAATGGGAAGGTGGCACCAAGATTCGTCCAAATGGACCGAACCTTGGATGGGAAGATTCAAAGGCGAAAAGGGTGGCACTAAGATCCATCCAAATGGACCGAACCTTGGATGGGAAAATTCAAAGGCTAAAAGGGGGCACAAGATCCGTCCGAATAGACCGAACCTTGGATGGGAAGGTGGCACCAAGATCCGTTTGTATGGACCGAACCTTGGATGGGAAGATTCAAAGGCGAAAAGAGTGGCACCAAGATCCGTCCAAATAGATCGAACTTGGATGTGAAGATTCAAAGGC
>JAMKQA010009342.1:0-16717 GCA_024699735.1 Posidonia australis | reverse complement strand
CCCCCCCCCCCCCCCCCCCCGCTAGGTCTCACGGGATCAGGGAAGAGGACGCAGCAGGTCACGGGCTGCCGTTGGCTCCCCTTTGACCGGGTCCCAGCCCATGTGGCACACGTGGGTCCCAAGGCACAAACAGGCCCACAAGCCAAAAACACACCACAAGGGAGAAACCAAGGACACAAAACACAGGGAAGAACCACAACCAACCAACTCAAATTGAATTAACCATTAATAAACCATATACAATAATTACAAGAAATCCATGGTTTATAAAAAAAATTGAAAATTCCAGGCACAGATGTTACAAAACTCATCTTCTGGAAGATCTTCACCACTATGGCAAGAATTGAGAGCATGATTTAACCTGGTCAACTACTGTTCTGAATCTGTGGTTCAGAATGGCACCAGCACCATCTTCTGGGAAAGCAAATGGTGGAATGGGATAAAACTTAAACACTATCTCCCAGATTTATTTACTCTAGCTACATACAAAAAAGCCTCACTTGCTAAAACTATTGAGATTTGTAGGACAGACTTTGCCAGCCTATTTGCTGGCCCATTGACAACTGTCTGTACTGGTTTCATTCAGGATCAGGCTGACCTTTTTACAGATATTATCTCTAACATTACCTTACTTCCTCAAGATGATATGTTACAGTGGAACTCCTCAAATAAAATCTTCTCAGTAAAATCATGCTATAATTTTATTAATGATGGAGGTCTTCGTTTTCAACACTATGATGCAATCTGGTGCAGTTAGACTCCTTTCAAAATAAAAACTTTTTCTTGGCTGGTTTTGCATGATAAAATCCTGACCAAGGCCAATCTGTGTAAAAAGGGTTGGGATGGCCCACAGTTGTGCATTTTTTGCAACACACATATAGAAATAGTCACACATTTATTCATATTTTGCCCTTTCGCTATTTCCATTTGGCATGCATTCATTCAGGGAAATATTTATCCTGCCATTTTCTCCATTGTTGATTTATTTACAGTTCCTCTTCCTTTAAAAATAGAGTTACCTTCCATTGGCTACAACATTGGAGGGCATTATAGTCACACATTTGTTCTTTTTTGTACTTTTCAGTACTTATACTTCAGAGATATGCCTCGGTGATTTTGTAGAACAATTGTATTTATAAATCAAGAAAACCTTTCTGCACACTTAGCAAACTTGTCAAATATTTCTTTTAAGTTACCTTTCCCAAAGTTTAAAATGAGCTAAAATAACAAATAACTAGGGAACACCCCCGCAAAATAGTCTTCAATTCAAATTAACTTGAAACAAGCTTGTTTATATGTAATAAAATATAAGTGACAAAGCTATGAAGACCAATTTCACTTGTGAGCTTTAAATCAAACTTTCATGGCCGTCGATGCCTTAATGAGTAATTGATTTCATGAAAACCACAACAGGCGATTTTGCATGGCTCAGAAGTCCAAAAAATATGAAACTGACGCCCTCATGTGTATTTCAACTAGTAGAAGCTTCTGGAACTGACGGTTTTGTATTTTGTCGATGGATTTAGGGCCCTTACAGCGAAGTTCAACAACTTAAGTTGTCGAAAAGTGTTGGACGCACATCTGGTTGTGTCCAATGTAAGACGCTGCACTCCTCAGCGTCTTACATTGTCTTTTTATTTTTAATTGTCTTTGGTTGTTAAACGCTATCAATGTTGCGTTTAATGTAAGACGCATTATTAATTGTGTCTAACACTTGTCAGTCAGTACTTGCATAATTCTCAGCAAAAATGTTATTACATCTAAGGTGCCTCTAGTCCAAAGAAAGTCGATAAATGAAAGATAGACATGAAGTAAACCTAGGTGGAGGACAATAATGTAACACCCCCAAACCGAGGTGCTACAAAATCTAAGCTACTATACTAGGATTAATGCACTTAAAGATAAATCTAATTGCAAACTACCCAGAACCTGTGTGTGTAGCTAGTAGCTCCGTCTCTGAACACTAGACTAGACTGTACTCCAATTAAGCACCTAAAACAAAACCAGGTAAAATACACGTGAGTGACTTCTAAGTCACCTAATACGCGTCCATAAGAAAAATACTGTGGAAAACACCTATAACTAAATTTTAGGTTTTCCATAGCTTCTTTAAACTTTTTTGAAAAACATCTAAGTTGGATTCCCTCTGGAACCAAAATTCTGAGTAAATCACTTATTAAAATTCTAGAAATTGTTTTTCAAGGAAAACTTAGTAAATCATGCTCTTTTAAAATCTTTCTTTCTGTTCTAAAACTCATGCACTAATCTAATGCATTTCTGGAAAACATTTCTGAGACTAGACTCTAGCCTAAAACAAAATCTTGAATCTGACAGAACACAATTCTTGGCTGGACTAGTTCCAAAACTCTGATCTCGTCTTAGCTAGAATCTGGCTAAAACACAGCTCGATTCTAGCTTAAATCTAATTTTTGAATCTCAAATCTGAAAACTCTTTTCTTTTCTAGTGTCACCTTGATTAGGGGTGACTTGGCTACAAATGGAGGAAGAGGCATCAACCTCAACCTCCTCCACTGCCATAGTGAAAGTCCCCATGTTGGGCATTCCACCGTCTACCTCGGCCAATAGGCCACACTCTTGGGCTCCTTAGGCCCCTCTGAGCCAATAGGCTCTCACTATTCTTTGTTTATGGGGATGTGTTTCCCAACATCCTTTCCTATCTTGGTATTTGAGCTCACGTGTTATCTTACCCGGCCTATTCAACACCTTCTCTTGGAACCCAGTTTTTTTTCTAACCAGGGCCAACTCTAAAATCTTATTTTGAAAACATGCATCTTTTCTTTTAAATCTCTTTCTCTTTTAAAACTCTTTCTGTTACAAAAATCTTTCTGTAAAACTATTCTTTTATTTTGAGATATCTCTTACAAATCTCTGTAAAGCTCTTTTCTAAACATTATGCCAAAACACCTCAAATAGGCATAAGAATCTATGCAAAAAAAATCTTTATTAAAAACCATCTTATTTGGCTTTAGGGTCTGCTTCGACATACTGAACCAGATCAACAGACCGAAATGGGCTCAAGTGCCCAAATCGGTCGATCAAACTTTCAAAATAGTCATCCTAATTTTCCTAGTTCGGTCATTGAAACATTTTGGTCGACCAAAATCCCTTGGAACGGAAGACCGGGACATTTCAGTCTACCGAAACAGGGTTCTGAACTGAAAATTGACAGAAAAACGACATACCAATTTTATTCGGTATGCGAATTTTCCTGTTTCTGAATTCTTCCTCAGACCTTAACTCTTTTGTTCGCCAGAATGGGAACCTCTAGTGGACTCCTTTTCGACGAGTCACAAATTCTACATAAAAAATATATTCTAGTATGCCAAATCTACTTTCATTTGAGATAAGTTTCATCAAAAACCATGGCATGCATCTCAAGATATAAAATCAAAAGCAAACATGGCACATCTGTAACGCCCCGATCCCGGGCACACTACCAAAACACAGTATCAAGCATAATTACACTAATTACAGAAACAAATATAACTGTAACTAAGGCTCACCATCAGGATCACAATGTACGGCTAGAAGCTCCAACTCCTGCACAGGAACCTGGTTGCACGCGGTCTGAACCTGAAAACCAAATAGCACGCGTGAATGACATCTAAGTCACCCTGTACGCGCCCCAAAACATACAAACCACAAAACCTCGGCAAAACCATAAATCTCACTTTTCAAAACTTGGTTTTCTCTTTTTTGAAAATCTTTCTTTCTTTTATTAAACAATCACTTGGGAATTCAATCCCAATCCATGCTTTTCAAAAGCCATGTTTCTTTTTTTTCTTTTCTCAAAACATTTGGAAATTCATTCCAAAACCACTTTTTCTTACAAAACATTCCTTTACATTTCTTTCAAAACCTTTTGGAATTCATTTTTCCAAAACATTCTCCTTTTTAATATTTGGGATTTCTTCCCAAAACACACTTTTCAAATTCACATTTCTAACCAGATCCAGCCTAAAACACAACGCTTCATTGGGCTTAAAACCAAATCATAAACATTGGCTGGCAACTGGTTAAAACATCATCATTTCTTTTCAGGATTTTAGGACCAATTCATCAGTCCAATCCTGACCAAAACACATTTCACTTTCTTTATTCATTTACACTTTTCTTTACTGTTGTTACCTTGATCAGGGGTAACCAGGCACACAAGCAGTAGACGAGGACATCCTTCCCCTACCTTCCTGCACTGCCGCGATGAAATTTCCCGTGCGGGATGTCATCGTCCCGGCCAATCGGCCTCAATTTCATTTTCATAAGTGCACGGGGATATGTCTTTGTCTAACGCCCCAGTCGGTGACCCGAACAACAAGGTCCAATGACCCAGGTCAGCCTACACCGTTGGTGACCCGAACAACTAGGCTCAAAAGCCCAAGCTCAACCTACACCGCTACGAGCTCAATGACCCGAACAACTAAGTACAACGACCCAGGCTCAGCCTACACCGTCGGTGACCCGAACAAATAGGTATGAAAACCCAGGCTCAGCCTACACCGCTATGAGCTCGACAACCACATTATCAGTGTTCCATTACAAAACCACTTTACATTTCATTCCATTCTTCTTGTTGCAGGACTCTATTTCCTTGCAACACATGACCCTCCACTAGGGTCCCAACTCAAGCCATGAAAACCATACTTAAAGTCATAAATTGGGTCTCATGCCCAAAACCACATAAAACCATCTTTTCATTCATTAATAGGGTCTAAAACCCAAAACCACACCCAAATCCATTTGTTTGGGGTTTCACATGCCTCCATGTCATTACATAGGGAAACATCATTCATATAAAACCACTTAACATTCATCAAAAATTCACATTTTCACATCCCAAGTTCAGGGCAAAAAGGGTATACCGAATTTTCAATTCGAAATACCGAAATTCCCACTTTCGGTATACCGAAAATTTTCGGTATGCCAAAACCCCCTGTTTCGGTTGACCAGGTGTTTACGGTCTACCGAAAGTAGGCACCTGGCTTAATCTGCTAGGATTTCGGCATACCGAATAAATTCGGTATACTGAATTCCTCGTAGATAGGGCACACCCCTGTTCCGCAGCGGCGGAAATCGTCCAAAGTGGGTGTCCCGATCGGACCAGCCAAACATACACCATAAATTTCCATAAAATCATGGGGTGTAGACCCTTAAGTCTACTTCAAAACCCCTCAAACCATTCATGATTCCATCAACCACACAGTTCAAACAAAAATCAAAAGGGGAAGGAACTCAAGAATGGCTACTGTAGCCTTCAACCCCAAAATCACATTTTCCCCACAAACATCAATCCTAATCGTATGATCTCTACATTCTCATGCTATACATCACATTCTCATTCATTTCATGATTTTTCTACAATTTTCCATGCATTTATCACAATTTTTCTTGCAATTAACCTACTGTTAACAAAACACTAGACGGAGGAAAGGAAAGGGGTCGCGTACCTGGCACAGCCACCGGCGACCCTCCCTGCTCTCCGGCTAACCTCCTTGCGCCCCGGCAAAGCCTCTTCTGCTGGCGGAACACACGAACGGCTCACCACCTCCTCGGTTACGCACCGATCCTCTCCCTCTCCTCCTCTCTCTGTCACCCCTTCCTCTCTCTGCATGCCGCGACCTCCATTTATCCTTCTCTCCACTTGCATCGCGCCGGTCGCCCATCGCATCGGAGGAGACGGCGAGGCACGGACCGGTGTCGCTGGTGGCACAGGTCGGGGAAGGGAAGGGGACGGGGGAAAAGTATGCGGCTCGTGAAAGGAAGGAAAGGAAGGAGAAAAAGAAGGAAAAGAAAGGAAGAAAAGACAGGCACGCAAATCGAGACGACTGTGCACCCTCAAGCCGGACCCCACATTGGTTCCAAATCACAAACAGGTGCACAAAAGACCAACCACAAGCTCACACAAACAAGAAACAACAGATTATCCATTAATAAACCATTTAAGCAATAATACAAATAATCACATGGTTTACAATAAAAATGGATAATCAGGCCTAGATGTCACAACATCTCAAGGTATTATAGCAATCTCTTGAAAATCCAATAAAAATCTCATGATAAATCATGGAAAAATCCTTAAATCATCACACGTCCATGATTCAACTCAATCATACTCATATTCATGCTTTTTAATTGAATTTATAACATAGTCCATGAAATTAAAGCTTGAACTAAGAGGAGAAATGGAGGATGGAATCGCATACACTCAAATGGTTCCAGCAATCCCTTCATCCTCAAACGGTCCTCCTCGCCTTCCCGACGAGTCCCCTGGATGCTTTGGTCTCCGACGATTCCACTTTGCCACCGACGACCACCTTTCCGCCTTTTTCTTCCTCTCTTATTTCTTTGGCTCTCTGGTTCTGCCCCGATTCTTTATTTTCTCTTCTTCCTTCGGCGTGCCACTTCTAGCATTATCTCCCGCTCACTTATATGCCTACCACCTCCTTGTCCTCCATCATTGACGACACCGCCAAGAATCTTGGTGAATCGACGATGGAAGTATGGCAGAAGGCTGCAAGTCACTGCGACGAGCACAGTGAAGGGGGTGGTGGACACTATGTAGAGTTGACTCCAGCCCCGCACTGGTCCCACACATGCACATGTGGCACACACATTGGTCCAAAATATGACACGAAAGGGAATTACCAAAGACAAATTGCCATAACATAGAGAGATTGAAATATAATATTATTATTAAGCAAAGTATCTAGATTACATTAACTTAGTTACATTCATTCTGGATAATCTGAGTACAGATATTACATCCTACCCTCCTTAATAGGAATTTCACATCGAAATTCTTTCTCAATGCAACAGGTGGGGGTATTGTGTCACGATGTCTGTCTCTCGCTCCTAGGTTGCTTCTTCTACTCCATGGTGTTGCCACTGTATCAACACCAATGGAATAATCTTGTTTCTGAGGACTTGTTCTTTTCTATCTAATATCTGTATGACATCCTCTACCATCAACAAGTCCTACTTAAGCTCTTCTGGTTGCACTGGAATAACCTAGGGTGCATCTGCTAAACACTTCCTCAGCATCGATAAGTGGAACACGCTGTGGACATTGGATAGCTTTGGAGGTAGGTCCAACTTATATGCCACCTCACCAACTCTTCTGACGATCTGGTATGGCTTAATGTAGCGAGGACTTAGCTTGTCTATTTTATCGAACCTCGCCATACCCTTGGTTAGTGACACTTTAAGGAAGATGAAGTCTCCTACTTTGAATTCTAAGGGTCTACGCCTTTTGTCCACATAACTTTTCTGTCTACTCTATGCAGCGAGCAATCTCTTTTTAATCAGTCCCACTTTGTCTTCATACTGCTGCACAATCTCTGGTCCTACTAACTACCGCTCGCCCACCTCGCTCCAACAGGTAGGTGTCTGACATGGTCTTCCATATAATGCCTCATTTGGAGCCATCCCAATGCTAGAATGGTAACTGTTGTTGTAGGCAAATTCTATAAGCAGTAGGTGATCCTTCCAACTACCTTCAAAATCCAAGCCACAAGCCCATAGTATATCTTCTAAGGTCTAGATCGTCCTTTCTGTCTGACCAAATGTTTGCGGATGAAAGGTGGTGCTGAAGTTCAACAATGTCCCAAACACCTCCTACAGAGCTCCCTAGAATCTAGATGTAAATCTAGTATCTCTGTCAGACACAATAGATACTGGAACCCCATGTAGCTTAACTATCTCTACCACATACAGTACTGCAAGCTACGGCAAGGGAAGACTCACTTTCATTGACAGAAAGTGTGGTGACTTGGTGAGCTGGTCGGCGATTACCCACATTGTATCATTCCTTTTCCTAGTTTTAGGCAATCCAATTACAAAGTCTATCGACATGTGCTCCCACTTCCAGACAGAATATCCAGAGGCTGTAAGGTTCTGTGACTGTGCCGACCTGGAGGAGGGGGAAGGAGACCACAGCCATGCCAAGATGGCGGAGGCGCAAGGATAGGATAAAAGAAAAGAAAAGGAATCGCCACCTAGTCTTTTAAGGGAAAGACGAGGAAAACCATAAAAGGTGAATGCATGGGATGCAGATGGGAAGGCTGGATGTCTGCTAACCAGAGGATGGGTAAGGATTCCTATTACGCACGAGAAAGGTATTAGGCACCCTCGTACGTCCGAGAAACTTGGTCTTTCTAGCCTAAATCACTTGCTAAGGTTGAATGATTGTTTACTAAGCCTAGATCATGCTCTGAACATGCTAATATGAATGCCTAGACAAAACTAAATGGATGTGCATGATGGTATGCAAAAATTGCGAAGAAATCCACATAAAACAGATAAACGACATGTGAGAAAAATCACATAAAATGCCGATGTCATAGGACCGATTGCTTAAGGAAACCCATGTAGATGATGAAAGATGAGCAACGGAGTCAACCTAAGTTCTCAGGATCATGAAGAGGTCATAAAAAAAAAAGATAAGATAAACTGCAAACGGGCCAGTGTGGACCTTTTGGTCAGTTCCTGTACGCCCTCGGGCGATGAAACCCAAATCAAGTCAAAAAACCCAAAGCACGATGTAAAAATAGGGTCCAATCTAATGCAAGGCAAGGGATTCCGAAAACACGAAAAAATAGGGTCCAATCTAATGCAAGGCAAGGGATTCCGAAAACACGGAGAAATCACAAAAGGAAATGCCGAAAAAGACACAAACTCAATTAAAATGAAGAATCGATGAGTAAATGTGTTGAAAACCAAATGAAAGGGATAAACAAGTGCCTAAATGTGTAAAAAGTGTCAAGGGATGGCTTGGACGAGGATTAGGAAAGGCTGAGTGCAAAATTCAAATGCATACACATAGATTGAAGACCTAGGGGCAATTTGGTCATTTTCATGGCTGGATGTTATAAATGCAAACACAGGGGTAGTGTATGGACTAAAATATGTACAAAATCTCCAGAAAATGTTATTTGCAAGAAAACATGAAGGGAAAAGCAATAACACGACATAAACGCAATAAAAGACAGACATAGGGGCTAAAACGTAAAATTCACAAAAAAGAATGAGGATCTGGATGAAAACTACATTCATGGTTCCCGTTCTAGCTTGCAACTGATGGGTCCAATGTTAATGTGGCACTAAGATGTGAAGATTGCACTTAAGTAATTTCCTAGAAGTTTAGGGTCTAAAGTGCAAAATTCACGCTTATGTGCAAATGTGGTTAAAATGTGAAACAAAACTCTGTTCATTGTGAAAATCATGGTGTCAAAGTGGAATTAATGATAAAAATAAAAAAAGGAATGCCATAAGTGAAAGATAACAAAAGTATGCAAGAAATCATTCCGAAATCCTAAAGGATGGATTAAAATTGATCTAAGGGCCTATATGCAAATTGGTGACTCAGAAATCGTTTATTATGAAGTTAAGGACTTGTGTGCAAAAATCTAGGAGGCTGAGAGTAATAAAAATGAGATTCTATGTGGGCCTGTGTAATTATGCAATTTATAAAGGTTCAAGATGCAAGATTCATAGTGAAAGTTCGTTTTTAAATTTCTGAAGGGTTTAATGCAAAGGGTCAGGACTTAAATGCAATAAATGTGAGTTTTAAAGATGATTAGAACAATTCTCAAATAACCTAAGGGTCCAGAATGCAAATTAACAGGAAAAAATCGTTTAAGAATATTTCTAGGGGTTTGAATGCAAGAAGTCTGGACTTAAATGCAGTAAAATATGGATTCAGGGGCATATTTGAAAGGATTCCATAAAGATCAGTATAATTGTGCCATTTAATAATGCTAAAGATGCAAAATTCATAGTGAAAACTCATTTTTCATTTTCTAAGGGGTTTAATGCAAAATTCAGGGACTAAATGTGATAAATTAGAGGTAAATAGTATGATTTTTAGATGTTTTAGGGTTCAGATCACAATTTTGCCAAAGAAAGCTCATTTAAAATAATTCTAGGGGTCACATGCAAATATTCTGGACCTAATTGTAAAGAAAACATGGATTTATGGGCCCAAATGCAAATAAATATTCATGAATATGCTTGGGATTAAAAAAAGAAAATATTCAAGGGATTTATGCAAAATACATAGAGGAAATAAAAGAAATAAAAAGATTCCTAAAGCAACAGGGGTGAAACTGCAAAATGTCAGGACCTAAAACAAATAAAAAGGACCAAAATGCAACATCCTAGGGATCTAAAAATAAATACCTAAAACTAAAGGGCCTGATCCCAAAACAGACTCCTTCGAAGATCGCTGGAGGATCAACGGCGATCCCCTTTGGCGACGCACCAGCAACGACCCAGCGGCATAGGAAGGCGAGCAGGGGACCCGAAGGCTGGAGGAGAGCGTGGCGAGAGCTTCTGGAGTGACGGCAGGAGCTGGGGAGGCCCAAGCCTCTCCCCCCACCTCGCGCTCCGGTGAGGTGCTCCGCCGTCACCTGGGAAGACGATGGCGATGGGCTGGAGGTGCGCGAGCGCTTCAATCAAAGCGGCGATGGCTGGGAAGCATCAGAGGGGCGCGGCGAAGCTCCGAGAGGTGTCGACATGCTCCGGGGTGATCGATGGTGCTCCTCCATCTCGGCGTCAGCGTCGATGACTGCGGGGGATCGTCAGGGGCTGTGGCGGTCCAAGCGACGATGAGGCGGTGTGGAGGGCTTCGTGGAGATACGGCGGAGGTCCTTGAAGCGATGGCCCGAAGCGAGGTGGCCCGGTGAACTCCAACGCCCCTCGACAGCGATCGACGGTGGTAGCGGGGCTGCATCGACGGTGGAGGTCTTCTAGGTCCACAAGAGGCTAGGGAAACCTCTCCGGAGAAGGGGCACTCCGGGAGGAAGAGGAGGGAGGAGGAGGAGTGACCCGGAGGGCATCTCCTCGATCCAGAGGCCAAGGGCCTCACCAGTGGGGGTGAACCCACCAACGGAGACTGGATCGACGGCTCACAGGAGGCGTTGCTCCGCCATGGCGCGATCCTAGGGGCCTAAAGGGATTCTACGGGCCTACTGAATTGAAAATAGAAGAGGAAGGTGGTTACCTGATGCGCGGGGTGTCTCCTCCGTCGTGATGGGTCGACGGCAGCGTGCTTCGACGACGCTCTGGCTGGGGGCTTCGGGATGCAAAAGGGGTTGCCGTGGCCTGGAAAACACGGCTGGATGTTTCTTCGGAGTTCGGTGTCGAGAGGGGAGGGTTTTGTGTCTTGGAGGAGAGGCTAGGGTCCGCTGGATGGGAGCAGATTCTTCCTTCTTTTTCCGCTGACGGCAGCCGCGGGGCTTTTAAGCTTCGTCAGGCTTCTCCGCTCCGTCCCTTCCTCTCGTGGGCGCCCCTTGCCATTGGATCAAGAGGGAGCTAGGAAGAGGAAGGTTCGGCGATCTCGCTGATGGAGGATCGTGCGCCGGAGATGGAGGGATTGGCCGCCGGAGATGGCGGGCCGTCGGCGGTGAGCTCACCGGAAAAATAAATGTGATTTCCTAAGTTCTCTGGTTTAAAACATTTCTGGGCTTATTGGGCTAGGGTTTGGTTTTTTTGTTTTAATCTTTTTTTGTTTTGATTTTTATTTTGGAATGTTTAGGACTTTTTAGGGTATTAATTTTATGATTTTAATTGGAGTTTTGTGGGTTTAATTTAATTTCTTAATCTTGTGATTTAGGGTTTAATTAAGGTTTTAATAGGTTTAGGTTTGATTTTTTTCATGATTTTTTAGGGCTTTGGTTTTGAATTTTATTTTAGACTTTTTATTTATGTTTTACGATTTTAATTATGTTTGAGATTAAAGTTTCCTTAGTTGATTTTAAATCAAGGTTTTGATTATTTTGGATTTTCTTATTTTATTTTGGGTTTGGAGCTTTTAGGGATTTTAGGGTTTTGATTTTAAGTTTCTAATTAGAATTTTGTGAATTAAATGTGATCATTAATTTTGGGTTTAGGATTTTATTAATTGATTTGAACTTAGGGTTTTGGGTTTTAATTAAGGTTTATTTAGGAATTTTTGGATTAATTAGGGTTTTGAATTTTTTATTAATTGGATTTTTATTGGATTTCGACTTTAATTAGGGTTTTCGCTTATTTATTTGGATTTTTAAATGATTTAATTGAAATTAAGCCTGAATTAGGGTTTTTGTCTTATTTAATAGATTTTAAATTGTTTTAATTCCTTTTTACTTAATTAGGGTTTCGAATTTGATTAATTAGGCATTTTATTGAATTTTAAGTTGATTTAAGTGGGTTTTAAATGGATTAGGGTTTTTATTTGATTAATTAGTGTTTTTATTGGATTTTTAGGTGGATTGGATCAGATTTTTTTTAATTAGGGTTTTTATTAGGGTTTTATGTGGATTTTAGGTGGATTTTGTGGTTTTAGGGTTTTATTTGTTAAATTAGGGTTTTATTGGATTTCTAAGTAGATTTAGGGTTTTAGTGGTTAAGTTAGGGTTTTATTGGATTTCTAAGTGGATTTTGGGTTTTATTTGTTAAGTTAGGGTTTTATTGGATTTTTAAGTGGATTTTGACTAGATTAAGTGGGCTTAGGTTGATTTATTGGATTTCAGGCTTAATTGGGTCAGGTGGGCTAGGATTTTGGTTGTCGCAACCAGAGCATCATCTAGAGGAGTCTGCTGCCAAGTGACTTCAAAATCGGGGTGTCTACAGATGCCCCTCCCTAAGCGAGGTCTGCCAAGTGACTTCAAAATCGGGGTGTTTACAGATGCCCCTCCCTGAGCAAGGTCGAGGGAATCGAGACCGATACTCAGGGTTGACAAGACACCCCACTTGAGTCCATGGGAGAGTAGTATTTGATGTGGGGCCGTGAGCCACTTATTCGACGGATGCATCGAAAAGTCATGACTTGTGGCCTATGCATAATGCAGATGTAAAGGATGACCCTGATGTTGGGTAATGCATGAAGATGATGCTGAAAGTGAGTGGGTAGCTCATCTCTCGAAAGGGAGCATTAGGGATTCCCTGACTCACACCGAGATGTGCTTGGACAAGTCTGTCAGACTCATGGCCTAGGGCAATCCTGGAGAAATGACGGACCTTTCGGCCTAGGAAGATGCATGGCAAGATGCCGGACTTGCCATCCGAGGGATAGAATGATGACGGATGTCAAGGGGGGATCAGCCCAAAAGAAGGAGCAATGGATAAGACTATCAAACCTGCATGCTAAAGGATGGGACATGGTAAGTTGACGGACCTACCGACCGAATAGTTCAGGTTATCAGCTTGAGAAAAGGGGCAAATAGAGTAAGTGGGGAATGCAATAAAATGGTGACACTGAGATTCATTCACCTAGAGCGAACCCCGGAAGGAGTCACCTAGGCCTCGCCCGAGGCCAAGAAAAAGAATTGCAATGGGACTTGTCCGCTATGGAGCGAGTCCACCAAAGATGGCAGCAATATTCGTCCCCCGGAGTGAATCCAAAACAAGACAATCTAGACCTCGCCCGAGGCCTAGACAAAGCTAGAATATGTGGGACTCGTCCGTCATGGAGCGAGTCCAACAAGAATACCGAGATTCGTCCGCCCGGAGCGAATCAAGGAAGGGACAATCTGGACCTTGCCCGAAGCCTAGACAAAGCAAAAAGTATGTGGGACTTGTCCATCCTGGAGCAAGTCCAACAAGGATACCGAGATTCGTCCGCCCGGAGCGAATCAAGGAAGGGATAATCTAGACCTCGCCCGAGGCCTAGACAGAGCTGAAAATATACGGGACTTATCCTTCCTGGAGCAAGTCCAACAAGGATACCGAGATTCGTCTGCCCGGAGCGAATCAAGGAAGGGATAATCTAGACCTCGCCCGAGGCCTAAACAAAGCAGAAAGTATGTGGGACTTGTCCATCCTAGAGCAAGTCCAACAAGGATATCAAGATTTTTCCACCCGTAGCGAATCAAGGAGGGGATAATCTAGACCTCGCCCGAGGCCTAGACAGAGCAGAAAATATGTGGGACTTGTCCATCCTGGAGCAAGTCCAACAAGGATACCGACATTCGTCCGCCCGGAGCGAATCAAGGAAGGGATAATCTAGACCTCGCCTAAGGCCTAGACAGAGCTGAAATAAGCGGAACTCGTCCATCATGGAGTGAGTCCATCAAGAATTATATCGAGATTCGTCCGCCCAGAGCGAATCAAGGAAGGGATAATCTAGACCTCGCCCGAGGCCTAGACAGAGCTGAAATAAGTGGAACTCGTCCATCATGGAGCGAGTCCAACAAGAATGATACTGAGATTCGTCCGCCCGGAGTGAATCAAGGAAGGGATAATCTAGACCTCGCCCGAGGCCTAGACAGAGTTGAAAATATGCAAGACTTGTCCTTCCTGGAGCAAGTCCAACAAGGCTACCGAGAATCGTTCGCCCGGAGCGAATCAAGGAAGTGATAATCTAGACCTCGCCCAAGGCCTAGACAGAGCAGAAAGTATGTGGGACTTGTCCATCCTAGAGCAAGTCCAACAAGGATACCGAGATTCGTCCGCCCGGAGCGAATAAAGGAAGGGATAATCTAGACCTTGCCCGAGGCCTAAACAGAGCTGCAAATATGTGGGACTTGTCCATCCAAGAGCAAGTCCAACAAGGATACCGAGATTCGTCCGCCCGGAGCGAATCAAGGAAGGGATAGTCTAGACCTCGCTCGAGGCCAAGACAGAGCTGAACGTATGTGGGACTTGTCCATCCTAGAGCAAGTCCAACAAGGAAACCGAGATTCGTCCGCCATGAGCGAATCAAGGAAGGGATAATCTAGACCTCGCCCGAGGCCTAGACAAAGCCGAAAATAAGTGGGACTTGTCCTTTATGGAGCAAGTCCAACAAGGATACTGAGATTCGTCCGCCCGAAGCGAATCAAGGAAGGGATAATCTAGACCTCGCCCGAGGCCTAGTGTAACCATGCCGGCGACAGCCTCGAGACTTGACGCGAAAGGCCAAATACACGATGATTGGTAAAGTCACGGTAAAAATAAAATAGCAAAATGCAAATGCAGGAGTCACCACCTAGTCTATTAAAATGGAAGACGAGGAAAACCATAAAAGAATCATTCAAATCATGCATATAAAAACCAATGGAAAAGCTTAGAAAACCAGAAATAGGTAAGGATCCCTGTTACGCACGAGGAAGCTATTAGGCTCCCTCGTGCGCCCGATAAATCGGTCTTTTATAGGTTTCTCATTTGCTTATGAAGTGTCGGCTTTTTAGCCTTTACTGTACACCTGAGGGCGATATGCCATGCCATGCTAAGTGAGTGATGTCTTATGCTAAAATAAGGGTGCATGGAGTGTAGGGTGTGTCCTAATGTTCAGAAATATTGCTCATAAGTTGGGTCAAGCGTCGATGCAAAGATATTGCATCAATAAGATCAAGGATCTAAGTATTTTGAGCGATTTATCATCCTTACTTTGTTATATGCCAAATGCAATCTAACATGCATGGAAATGGCTAAAAACAGAGTTATGTCCTCCCAATATATCAAGGAAGAAAACCAGATAAAACCATAAGCAAATCGAAATAAAAATCTTGCTAGAAAGCTATGCAAAAGTTGCTGTGTGCTACTGATAAATAGGTTGATGTGCCTGCTTGGTGCGCCAGACTGGTGCTCCAGTCTGGTGCGCCACCTATGTGCTCCTGTGTGGGCCAGAAAGATATGCCAAAGCAAATACAGAAATCCATGCAGCGCAAAGTCACATATGAATGCATTCCAGTAAATCATGCCATGTAAAATCCTTTGCAAAACTTAAAAAATATGCTTTAAAAGTGAAAGAAATGCAAGTGTAATGACTTGTGGACCTTGTGCTCAAGGGTTAGTAACCTCACACAAGATCCCACCCTATTCATGCCAAAATGTATGCAAGAATGTTCAGCCATGTCTCTGGATCATGGGTTGATGCACAAGGTTCTCCATATTGGAGTAGAGGCAAACAACCTACCAGATTTTAGCCATGGACTGAACATTCAAAGGGGAAAATAACTAGGAAACAATTGTTATTTAGGGCTTAAAACATGCATGCAAAATCATGAGATGTCAGAAAACCAGCAGCAAAAGAATCGGACGCAAAATCATTGGAAAATTATGCAAACTGGGATGCAAAAGTGAATGTTTTGCTATCTGACCAGTCTGGTGCACCTGAATGGTGCACCTGAGTGGTGCTTTGGGTTGGTGCACCACTTAGGTGCTTCAGATTGGTGCTCTCCAGAAAATCTGGATCAGACTGCAATCTGATCCAGAATAGAGATGGGTGATTTTTATTAATGCAGATCAGTTTATGTAGATGATAAAAATTGAAACATGATGGAATGCAAATGAGCAAAGCAAACCTATTATTATTTGATTCAGAAACATGATAAATCATAAGTTCATGGCTGAAATGCTTGCATAAGATTCTAAAAGAGAAAACAGAAAATGAAGTGAACTTTAACAGCATATGAAAAGGATGAAAAACTTGATTTGCTACATATCTCCTAACATGCATGTAAATGAATCATGGTTCTTATTACAAAGGAATTGAAAGAAAAGACAACTCATAGAAGTAACAAGGTGCAGATTTCCATGCTAGAAATAGAGAGTCATGCTAGCAAACAAGGTATAGATTTGCATGTAGAACATATTGCAAAGGAAACAAGCAATCTCATCATGGAACTCTCATGTTAACAGCAAAAAAAATCAGACCATAGATAAAGTCTAAAGTATGCTTTATTCAGTGCAAAAGCTAAGATCTTAAAAGAAGAAAGGTGAGGAGCCTACCTTGTCCAAG
>JAMKQA010009341.1:0-15416 GCA_024699735.1 Posidonia australis | reverse complement strand
AAATAAACTCCTTACATGCAATTTTTCATTCACCCATAAAAACTGATATAAGTAAATTAAAAAGTGTTAATTCTCTATTCACCCCCCCTCTAGAGGAACTATTCGATCCTACAGAAACATGGTATCTAGAGTGCACCAACCTGGCGGACCAGGTGGGCACACATAGTTGGCGCACCATCCTGGTCACAGGGTGCAAGCAGCCTATTTTGCATCATGATTTAAATGCCTTTCTGATTGTTTTGGACTTTGATCTTTTTGATGTTTGATCTCTAATATGTCATGTTCTTTCTTGCATAATTTCAACATATAATAACCCGGTTTGCATTAGTTTTGCATCTAGTGAAGTTAGCTTACCACTTGGATTTGGTGAACTAGTGGCTTTCCAAGACTCTTTGTGTAGAGTTCTTTTGCATCAGTCCATGATCTAGACCCAAGTAGCATAGCTGGGATTCATTAGCCTTTATCAGTGTAGGATAGTGTGGTCTTGTGTGAGGCATATTGCCCTTGAGCACAAGACCCATGTCATGGTGTCTTGGGTTTCCTCTTTCTTTATGACTTTGTTGAAGAGGGGGAACTCACATGTGATTAGGTGTTTTAGATGTCCATGATGCCTATTCAGATGGTCTAGAGCATGTTTGCAAGATTTTATATTGCATAGCATATCAGTCTAGTTCACTGTTTACTTCTGTGATTTCTGGGTCTCACTTCAGTGGCACACATTTGTAGCACATCTTAGTAGAGCACATAGGTGGTGCACCACATAGGCACACATTGCTGGCGCACCAAACAGGCGCACATGGCTGTTTTCAGTGCACGAATAGTGGCTTTTTGGCATGTTGTTTAGCATGGTTCCTAATTTGCTTTGCCTTTGGTTTTCTTTGGGTGTCCTCCTGGATATATCAGGATGACTCCAGTCTTGTTTCATCCATATTCATACATGGTATCTTAGGTTTTGCATATAGCAAAGTGAGGACGTTAGTCACTCAATGTTATTGGATCTATCGTTGTATCCGTACAATATCTTTGCACCGGTATTCGATCTATGACTTGAGTGATCTCTCAGAGCACTTGGACACATCCTACCGTCTCTCTATACATGTTTAGCATAAGGCACCACTTGCATATAGAGTTGCATTGCATATCACCCTTGGGCGTACAGAAACAGGCTGAAAAGCCAACATTTCATATAAGTAAACGAGAAACCCATGAAAGACCGATTTTTCGAGTGCACGAGGGTGCCTAATTCCTTCCTCGTGCGTAACAGGGATTCTTGCCCATTTTTTGGCTCATGATTGACGTTTTCCATTGGTTTTATTGCATGGTTTTAATGTTTTAAAATGGATTTCCTCATCTCCCGTTCTTAAAGTAGACTAGGTGGCGACTCCCATATTTTATCATTGTTTTTATTATTTTTGCTATGACTTCGCTGGTCCTTGTGCATTTGGCCTTTCGCACCACGCACGAGGCTATCGCCGGTGTGGTTACAATATCAACGTGCTGCTAAAGTCCTACGCAATAAATATGATTTTCCCTTCCTAGAATTTGAAGGAAAAAGTAAGAAGAAGGCTGCTAGGCACACCATAGAGGGGATTATAGAGGCGTGGCACAGATCTCAACGTAGCAGGGTCGAAAGGGACACAAAGATCGTCAGCATTAGGAACCTTTGACCCAACAGTATCAACATTCCCCACAACCTCAAGCAAATCAGTACCAAGAGTCTCCAATGCAGTATTAGCCGCAATGCCCACAACCATAGTAATGGTAGCAACAACAGCCACAAGGTTACCCTGTGTATGTGCAACAAGCATAGCCAAACAATTAGTACAGGGGGCAGTCATAGGGAAACAGCAGGGGCAAAGAAGCTGCCATAGTGTCCCCCCACTTCAAACTTACAAAGGGCCAAAACAACAGTACTATTTTCCACTCCCAGAAGTCCTCAGTGACATATTTCGAATATTGGTCGAGAGCAGAGATCTACAGCTCCCGATACCAAAGCCAAATGCTCATAATGCAGATCTGACTAAGTATTGTCCCTACCACCAAAGGAATGGACATACGTTAGATGAGTGCTTTGTGTTGAAAGACAAGATATATGATCTAAATGATAAAGGAGAGATCATGTGGACTGCTCTTAGGGAGAGATTGAGGACAGCTCAGGCAGGGTAGCCCAAGATTTAGATACATCAGAAGCCTCTGCTGAATCACGCCGTGGCCCATGTGTGCACCAAGGACAAACAACATGCAGCTTTGGCTAAAGTGGTGACCTTTCAACGCATAGAAGTGAACTCAGACATAGGGCCACCTGATGCTGAGGAAGAAGAATTTGAGGAGCTAGAGACACCAATCCTAGAAGCCCTGTCTGATGAAGAATGGGAAGAGGAGACAGATGATACAAGGGACATTGAGCCAAACAAGCTCACTGGTGATACCAACTTCCTAGATAGCCTCGACACCCTTCTCACCTATGAGCAATAGCCGCCTGGCGGAGTAGATCATGAAGACCCTACCATACCAACTGAAGAATGCATCACAGATATTGAGTGGGTGGACATTACCTTCAAAGATACTGAGCTGCTGCCACCAGAAGAGCGCGCCTTCCATTGGTCATTTCTGTGATGGTCAACGACTTTCCTTTGACAGGAGTGCTTGTTGACACTGGTGCTAGTCGGAGTGTCTACTCCATATCCACTCTGGACTATGTAGGCACTAAGGAAGATCGGATTATTGAACGTTGTTTCTCCTAAGCAGCATATGACAGAGGCATAAGATAGGCAATCGGTACAGCTCAATTGGACATTATCATCAGCCCATTGACTACTAATATAACGGTCGTTGTCGTGGAATAAGACCTAGCTGAGCCCCTAATTCTAGGAGATCTTGGCTAGCAAAAATCATGTTTGTTGCCTCCCCAGTACACCAATGTCTTAAATTAAAGCATCAAGGGAGGGTATTCACCATTCGAGTAGATCACGATGTAGATGAGGGGATGACCTGGCTACAGGTGTCGTCAGAGCCCATCAATGGAGAACCAACCCGACAATCGCCTAATGGGTGGCCAATAAGAGGATGGATTGATAATCCTTACTAGCCTAATGATACGCCAAGCTTCCAAGGATTCTAGGATGAGACAAGTCTGAGCCTTACACAAAGACATGTCTAGCTACCCTCTACGAGGCCCATGCAGCAAGGCCCATCTCTACTCTGTCGCGGACAGATCAAGCACTAGGGGAAGTCCCTACTAAGAAGCCCACATCACTAGTTAGATCTGCCAAAGCTCATGAAGCTCACTAACAGGCCCCTATCATCAGAATGGATCGAATTTCAAACCAAGTTGTGCTGCCTCCAGCCATTGTGGAAAGAGTCTCGCCCCCTTACAACAAGAATTTGAAGTACCTAGAAGAACAAAGGGGAAGTATGTCATCCTAGAGTAGCTAAGAAAGATGCAGGCAAGGATCTCCATCTTTGAGCTGATCAAATACTCTAAGCGACATCACGATATCTTGATGGACGTCCTTAAGAAAGCACAAGTCCTAGAAGACATGCTTACGGAATCCTTGGCGGCGATTGAAGTTGCAACCTTCATTGAACCAACCTTGTTCTTTACAGACTTTGAACTAGCTCCTCCTGAAAGGACTTTGCTTTTAAGTGTTATTGTGAAAATAAACAGCTTTGAACTTTTTGTTGTATTAGTTGATACGAGAGCGGCTTTAAATATATGTTCCCTAGATACTTTTAATTTGCTTGGACTTAAAGAAAATCAAATGCGCCCATCGGCTCTAATTGTGTCAAGGTATGATAACGAGGGCGCATGGCAGGATCAACGTCAAGGTCACCATTGGCCCGATAGAAATAGAGACCGAGTTGTAATAGTTGATGGACTGTAACGCCCCGAACTTGGGCACGTTACCTAATCATAGTATCTTAAGCAAAATTACACTAATTACAGTAAAATTAAATAACTGTAACTAAGGCTCACCTCCAGGAAACAATGTGGGCTAGAAGCTCTGACTCCGGCACCGGAACTCGACTGCACCTGATCTGCACCTGAAACCAAACAAGCACGCGTGAGTGACATCTAAGGCACCCAATACGTGCCCTAAACACACAAACCATAAAAACTCTGCAAAACCATTAAAACCCAATTTTTTATTTTCAAAGTTTAGTTTTCTTTTGAAAATCCACTTTTCCTTTTTGAAACATCATTCACTTTTCTTTGGTTTGAAATCACTTGGGAGTTTGAGCCCGAGTCCATACTCTTTTCAAAACCCATCTTTCTTTTCTTTTCAAAACATTTGGAAATCTTTTTCCAAAACATGCCCTTTTTCAATACTTGGGATTTCTTCTCAAAACCAAAATCACTTTCGAAACTCATATTTCTGACCACATCCAGCCTAAAACACCATGCCTCTCGGGCTCAAAACCAAAATCATAAATACTGGTTGGGAACTGGTTAAAACACAATTCTTGTCTTATTCTTAGGATTTTAGGACCATTCATAAGTCCAATCCTAGGCAAACCACATTTCTTTTTATTTCTCAAAAGCACATTCCTTTCTTATTCATTTCCACTTTTCTTTACTGATGTTACCTTGATCAGGGGTAACCAGACACACAAGTAGTAGGCAAGGACATCCTTTCCCCTACCTCCTTACACTGCCGCGGTGAAATTCCCTGTGCGGGATGCCACTGCCCCGGCCGACTGGCCTCAATTCCTTTCATATGTACATGGGGATATGTCTTAGTCTGATGCCCCATCAATGACCCGAACAACTAGGTACAATAACCCAGGCTCAGCCTACACTGTCGGTGACCCGAACAACTTGGTTCAATAACCTAGACTCAGCCTACACCGTCACGAGCTCGGTGACCCGAACAACTAGGCTGAACGACCCAGGCTCAACCTACACCGTCTCAAGCTCGGCAACTACAGTCATGTCTGGCAACTGGTTTCATTGGAGCTTCATACTCCTACCACGTTGTCGACACCAACCCCCGTGGTTCCTTAACACATTATTGGTGTTTCATTTTCAAAACTCTTTAAGCTTTTGTTTTCAAAACCATTTCCATTCTTTTCCATTGCAGGAATCTGTTTTCCATGCAATACTTGACCCTCTTGAGGGGTCCCAACACAAATCATTTAAAATCATGCTTTAAAAAACATAATTTGGGTCTCAAGCCCAAAACCACTCACAATCAACAATTTTATTCATTTATAGGGTCTAAAACCCAAAACCATACCCAAATCCACTTATTCGGGTTCCTCATTCCTCCATGTCATTTACGTGGGGAAAACATCATTAACATATGCTTAATGTCCATTTACAATCTTTTATTTCCATTATTTATGCCCATTTGTTCACATGGGCTAGGGGATGAAAACGACAGACTGAATTGGAATTCGGTATACCGAAAAGCACTCATTATTTATGCCAATTGGAAACGGCAGACCGAATTGGGGATGATCTTGGCTTAATCTGTCAGGATTTTGACATACTAAATGAGTTTGGCATACCGAATTCCCCATAGATAGGGCACACCCCTGATTCGGTCGATGAAAATCACCCAAAGTTGGAGCCTCAATCGGACCTCCCAAACACACATCACAAATTACCATTAAATTATGGGGTGTAGACTCTTTAGTCTACTTCAAAATCCCTAAAACCATTTCTCAATCCATTAACTATGTGATTCATACGAAAATCACAAAAGAAAGGAGCTCAATTAAACCTACTGTAGCTCACATCCCAAATCTCTTTTGATCCTACAAAATTTTCAGCCTAACCACATGATATTTATATTTTCATGCATTCCAACTCATTCTCATCAATTTCCCTATTTTTCTATGATTTCACATGCATTTTTTGTCATTTTCATGCATTTACTCACTTAATCAAACTATAGAGAAACGAGGAGGGACAGGAGTCGCGTACCCGACTCAGCCTTCTGGCGACCCTCCTGCACCCCGACAAGCCTCCTTGCTCCCACAGCGAAGCTTCCTCCTCTGGAAAACCTCACAAATCACCTCCTCCTCAGTCGCGCGTCACTCTTCCTTTTCTTCTCCTCTCTTGGTTTACCTTCCCTCTCCTCGCTTGCCTCTGCCTCCCTTTATCCTCTCCTCCACCCGCGTCGCACCGGTGGTCCATCGCGTCGGAAGAGACGGTGAGGCATGGGTTGGCGTCATTGGTGGCACGGGTCGGGGAAGGGAAAGAAGGAGACGGGGATGGTGCGGGCTCGTGAGAGAGAGAGAAGAAAAAGAAGAAAAGATAGGCACGCAAATCGAGACAATTGTACATCCTTAAATCAAACTCTCCATTGATCCCAAATCACAAACAGGTGCACAGAAGGCCACCACAAGCTCACACAACCAAGAAACAACATGTTATCCATTAATAAACCATTTATATAATATTACAATTGATTACATGGTTTATAAATAAAAATGAATAATCAGGCCTCAGATGTCACATGCACATATCTCCTATCGACTCATCTTGGGGCGCCAATGAATCTAGGAAATCAAGGTAGTCACCTTCCCATGCCATCAATGCATAAAGTTCCCTCATCAAGGGAAATAATCATGGTCAAGAGAGACAAGCCAACCGAAGTTGGGGTACACCGTTAGCCATCCCAACCACCACACTGGCGCTATTGCCTACTCCTCCAAAGGAAGATTTAGTGACCAAGGCAGTAAATAATGTAAAGCAAATCTTTGTGCCTCAAAGCATAGACACAACCCCTTCTCCTTTCCTAGAACACATGCAAAGACAGTGGGAGATTCTCCTACGCATAGGCTATAGGCTGGGAAAAAGGTTGGGACGACAAGAACAAGGAATGGTAGACATGCTCGAGATGCTTGAAGAGCATAATGGAATGGGACTAGGGTATCCTTGGTACCTATTAAAGGATCTCATCAAGCCATTGACCTGGACACTGTCAAACCACTTCCTGTTAGTTGGACTTCAGTTCGGGAGTAGCCTTGCTCTGAAAAGGATTCTTAATTTGCCACTAGCGAGTCAAGCTCCTAGATCCTCTCTTAGTCTTTCGGAAGCTTCTCCTCCTTCTTCGGAAGTCTCCCCGCTCTCCTCCGAAGAAACCTCTGGCGATGCTCTCCCAACTTCAGATCTGTCTCCTAACTCTCCAAAGCTTCCTTCACCTCCAGACATCTCAGTAAACAACTCGTTTGAAGCACCCTCTGAAGAAGCAGAAGCTAGAGACGCCGACACCCTCGACCTCGGCAACCTCACCATGCTTTTCAGCAACCTGTGGGCTTGTCCCTTTGAGCAAGAAGGGGTCGGGGCCATTCACTGAACCAGATGGCGAAGTGCCTCCTACGAGGAGGCAAACCTAAGGGCACTCTCCCTAGCCTTGTAAATAGTTTCTTTCCTATATTAAACACTTGTCTTTTATTTTCGTACAATTTACTTTTCGGTTCTTTATTTTCTAGTGTAGACAATAAAAGGGAAGGTGTGGATGTGGATTTGATGGGGTGTTGTAGAATCATCAAGGTGTCCACTCACTTTGTCAATTCTTGTGATCATCACTTGCAGATTCGCTTTCGTTAGTTGACAAGATACCTTGCAGGAGTTGCGATAGTTGTGATGACTTAGATTCTCAATTCACTAGGTTGACGGTAGGATGTTGCCCAGCAGCTTCCTCGTGCTTTGTAATATCCTTCCCTTCAAAATAAACAAGAAAAACAAAGAAATCTAATTTAGTCTAAGTGCAGTAAAAAGAAAAAACCACGAATAACATGAATAAATGAAATAAAATACTGACCAGGGGTTGTCCCCACATGCATATGCCATGGGCAGTTATGAATGCAATGGTTTATGTTAATAAAAAGAAATACATAATTGAAATGATACTCCCTTCACCTTTGGTCAGTAATTTTCTGGAATTATTTAGCATTTATAATGATTTATATGATAAGCACATATTATTTAAATGTTGGAAAATTATAGAAATTATAATAATTATGGAAAAAATCATGGTAATGTTCATAAATATCCCATATGTCATATTAAGGCCCAGGATGACAAATTATATGAGAGAGAACGCTCAAGATTATAGTCGCCTACTTTAGTGGCGCCTAGAATATTGCTTTAAGTAACGATGAGTCTTGTCGCCTCTTAGACAGGTAACATCCTGGTCTTTTACAATTTACCCCCTATCCTTTATCCTAATCCACAGAGATGCATTAAAAATATGGAAAAATACAAAAATTCCATGGAAAAATCTAGAAGAAGGTTAGAGCTCCTTAGCCATATGATTTGGGACGCCTCAAGGGTTCCTATCCTAATTGAACTCTAGGAAATGCGAAAATAGGATATCTACAGATGGTATGGAGGACATGGTTTGGATGGCCTAACTCCGTTAAGTGTGCTACCCAAGCAAAGAAGGAGCCAATCACGCAAACTGTTGGAGTCTGTCACTACACCACGATGTTCCCACAAGAGCTGGCATAGTCCCATGCCATCTTTCTGGTTGAAGAAGTATCAGGCATAACTAGCAAGAACACCGAGAACTATGAAGTCTATGAGCTGGTGGACACAGACGAAGACCTAGATGAAAAAGAGACAATGGGCCAAACTATTTTTGACGAAATGATGAAGAGATATGATGAACGGACCAAGGCCGTTGCTGAAGAGATAGAGGACATAAATATGAGAATCGAGGAAGACCCAAGACCAATTCGGATTAGCTCTAGACTCAACTTGGATGAACGACACCAAATGATACGTCTACTCAAGAAGTATGTGAAGGTTATGGTTTTCTCCTATGGAGAAATGCCCCGCTTGGAATCATCCTTGGTAGAGCATAGACTCCCCCTTAAGCCCAACATAAGGATAGTAAAATAGAAACTCCGAAGATTATGACCTAAACTAGTGCTTGTGGATGCAGATTTGGAGGTGGTTGATGTAGATAATGTCGTCTCCACTCACGTCAACACCTTTTGTTGTGATCGCCACTTGTCCTTTGCTTTTACCGGTTGACAAAACACCTTGCGGGAGTTATTACAGTGGATGTGATGGATGTGGGTTCCCAGTTCACTAGATTGACGATCAGATGTCATCCAACAACCTCTTTGTGCTACGTAAGATCCTTCTATTCAAATCAAATAAGAAAAAAGAGAGAGGAGAAAATGGATTAGATTAGGTGTAGTACACAAATAACAAAAGAACAACAAAAGAAAAACTTAAACATGCAGCTAAATACTAATCGGGGGGGTGTTCCTTGCATGCATATGTCATTGGCAAATAATGTATGTAAGTTTTTTTATGATAAAATAATGAAAAAGAGGAAGATACTCCCTTCACCCTTGGTGCCTTGACATAGGGGTTGGAGGAAGTGGAGGCTACGGATGGAACTTTAGAGGTGCGCTATGCCTCGGCTTGAAAGGATCTCTATGGATCTAAGATGATTTTAGCAGGGCTTTGCCTAATTTCTCTCTCTTTGGGCAACCTCTCTCTAATTTCAGAAAGTCTTCCAGAACTCAAGGTTTGGGGGTCTATTTATAGGCATGAGGACATCAGATCTCGTCAAAAACAAGTCAAGAAAATAGCTAGATATTGAATTTGCTTGAAAATTGGAAAAATGGGATATTTAGTACTCGTCGCCAATGGAACTGACAACATATCTAGATATGTCGCCATAAAGGACGGTGACAGTTGAGAAAGTTCTATTTTCTGGTGTGGAAAAATAGACAAAAATCGTTTGTTACAAACTTGTCGCCGCTCTTCGTAGCAACGTGCTCTAGATATCTTTACGTTTAAAAAAAAATCCAAAACTGATTCAACAAATATCTAGCAACAGTAAATGACTAATTTTGACCTTTCCAAACTCTCTTGAAATCGCTAGAATATTCTAGAAAATATTTGAATTTAAAATGAAAATTTAAATCCAAATTCAAATTTAAAAGATAAAATCTTCAATAATTATGAGAATTATGTCAAATATATCTATAAGAAATTCCAGTCTCGTAATTAATAAATATTTGGAAATTAAGCACATGTTGAAATTATCTTTTTAAATTATAAATAATTGTAGCATTGAAAAAGTGATAATTAATATCATATCTTGTTTTAAATCATGATAAAAATATATGATATTAATCCTAATGTCATCCATTTTTCTAGAAGTTTCTGGAATTTTCTGGCATTAATAAAGATTTATATGATATTCCATAAATAAATAAATACTTAGAAAATCTAAGAAATTATAATAATCATGGGAAATATCATGATAATATTTATAAGTATCTCATATATTATATTAAAGCTCGGGATGACAAATTATCTTGAGAAAGAATTCTAGTATTCTCGTTACCTATTGGTGTGGCAAATAGACAAGTTGCCTGTACTTGTGACAACTAGTTTAGTCGCCTCTCTTCTTGGCAACATCCTGATCTTTTTGCGTTCTATTCCTATCTTTGATATTCAATCCACAGAAACTCCTTGAAAGTCCGAAAAATACTCAAAAATCACATGAAATCATAAAAACACTTTCTTTACGCTTAGAGTACTCAAATCTGCCACTAATTTGAGTAAGATGAGAGCATTAGCTTTGCCATAGCTAGCGACTCAAACAAAAAATGTTCAAGAGACTTAAGCCTGCCACCAGCTTAAGTGGGTTAATTTTACCACAACTAACAACCTTGAACCAAGCAAAATTATGATGTTTTTAGGAAAATATGAAATATCTAGAAAGTTGAGCAGAAGATCCTCTATCTTGTGATCTAGAGCGCTTCAAAGGTTCCTATCCTAAACGACTCTGGGAAATGCGAAAATAAGATATCTACAGTGTTGAAGGTCAAAGAAGAGATAGGCAAGCTGCATAAAGCCAAGTTCATCCGAGTAGTGGTCTATCCCGAATGGATTGCAAACATAGTCCTGGTTATGAAGAATGATGGCAAAGTTTGAGTATGCATCGAATACAGGGACCTCAATGAGGCTTGGCCGAAGGATGATTTCCCCTACCACAGATCAACATCCTCATAGACAACACTGCAGGCCCTGAAATGTTCTCATTCATGGACGGCTTCTCCAGATATAACCAGATCAAGCTTGTAGCAGATCAGGAGAAGATGTCGTTCACAACTCCATGAGGGACTTATTGCCACGTCGTCATGCCATTCTGTCTAAAGAACACTGGAGCCACCTACCAGAGAGGCATGATGGCAATTTTGCAAGACATGATGCACGATTGCATGAAGTGTTACGTGGACGATTTGTTAGGGAAGTCAAAGATAAGAGAAGGACACTTCAAAGTCTTAGAAAGAGTACTCTAAAGGGCAGATCAATATAATCTCTGAATGAATCCAAAGAAGTGTGTCTTCGGGGTAACCTTGGAAAATTACTCGGATTCATTGTAAGTAAGAAAGGAATAAAGATAGACCTAGTAAAGGCCAAAGAAATTACAGAGATGTTGCCCCTAAAGAACATCAAGGAGCTCAGAGGACTCATAGGGAGACTACAATTCATCCAAAGGTTCATCTTCCAACACGCAGAAAAGTGCAAACCCTTCTATGAGCTACTGAAAGGAAGCACGGAGTTCAAATGGGATGAGGCCTATCAAAGAGCATTTGATGATCTACAGCTCTACCTCCTCAACCCTCTGATACTAGCTGTGTCAGTTCCTAAGAGCCCACTATTGTTATACCTGGCGGTCACTGACAACTCCCTGGGTGTCATTATAGCCCAACACGATGAAACAGGGAAGAAAGAAAGGTTGTCTACTACTTGAGCAGAATGTTTATGGACTACGAGAAGAAGTACTCTCAGAACAAAGTCTACTATATAGCCAAGATGGACCCCATCAAATATATGTTTGAGAAGCTTGCATTGTCCGGAAGAGTTGCACACTGGTAGATGCTTCTTACAGAGTTCGACCTATAGTTTGTCACACAAAAGGCAGTCAAGGGGAAAGAGATTGCCGATGAGCTCGTCGGACTGCCTCTGCCAGAATATCAACCAGTTTCCACCAACTTCCTGGATGAAGAGATCCTTACCATTGACCATGCCACCCCTCTAGTCAGAGAGTGGACTCTCCACTTTTACAAGGCACTCAATTCGCAAGGAATCGGAATAGGGGCTACACTTCTCACTTTAGAGAGCATCCTCATCCCTATCTCCATACAACTAGGCTTCTCGACGAGCAACATCAATGTTGAGTATGAGGCTCTCATTCTTAGATTACAGACCACACTCGATCTAGGGGCAAGAAGACTCAAAGTAGTAGGAGATTCATAGCTTGTCATCTGACAAGTCTTTAGCAAGTACAAGACTCTCTCACCAAGGCTTCGGAAATATTGCTACCCAGCAAGTACCCTATTCAAGAAGTTTAAGAGAGTGGTATACATGCATGCGCTTAGAAGCAACAACATCTTGGCGGACTCACTTTCCTCACTCGAAATGTTGTTCCCCTTCAATTTGCAAGGTGACGAACAGACCATCATTGTGCGAAGGATCAACTCACCAATAGTGGAGTCAGCTGCAAAATGGGCACAAGAATTTCAAGAAGAGTGTCGCCAAGAGAACATACTGCACGTCGAGGTTTGCTACCAAGAAACTACCAAAGTCGATGATGGGAACCCTTGGTACTACGACATCCTGAACTACTTGTAAGATAGTACCTTCACACCGGACGCTACACCCAAAAACAGAGAATCCTTGAGGAGAATGGTAATCGGATACTACATCAGAGCCAACACATTATTTTGGAAGACTCCACTGGGCATTGAACTCCGATGTGTTGATTCTTCAGAAGCGGCCAAAATTCTCAAGGAAACACATGAAGGAGTGTGTAGGGGCCACATCAATTCTCAAACCATGGCCAAGATAATCATCATAAGAGGGTACTATTGACCTACGATGGAGGCTGACTACGCGGCCAAAGTCAAGAAATGTCAAAGCAGCCAACTACACACCAACAAGATTCATGCTCCTACCTCAACGCTCCATGCGATGTCAGCTCCTTGACCTTTCTCAATGTGGGCCTTCGATGTGGTCGAGCCAATACAACAAGCCAAGGAAAGCACCTTCATTCTCACTTCAACAGAGTACTTCACCAACTGGGCAGAAGCGGAAACATTCGTGAACATCAAAGCCACAACCCTTTGCCATTTCGTACAAAGGAACATCATCTCCAGGTTCGAGGTTTCTAAACCCTTCATAACAGACAACAGGTCAATCTTCATCTCTAAGGAGTTCATCATGCTATGCAAAAAGTTTGGTATCACTCTCCATCACTCCTCTCCTTATTATCCACAAGGAAATGGCCAAGCAGAAGCTACTAATAAGACCCTAATAAAATCATTAAAAAGATGGTAGAAGACGCCAAGGGTTCAAACTGGATATATAAACTAATCAATGCACTATGGGCTTACTGTACCACTATAAGAATGGCAACAAGCCAAACACCCTATGCCTTAACCTTTGGAATGGAGCCGGTAGTCCCATATGAAATCCTGATCCCCTTATTAAGAGTCCAAGTAGATGCAGGAATGTTTGTTGAAGAAAAGAGGTAGGAATTATTGCTCCACCTAGAAATCCTTGATGAGAAATGGCTCACAACTGTTGAGTATGCATGCATCTACTGACAAAGAATGACTAGGGCTTATTAAAAGAAGATAATCAAACGTAAATTTAATATAGGTGACCTAGTACTTAAGGAGGTGCTACCTATCAATAAGCCACATCCTAAGGGAAAGCTGAAGTCGAATTGGGAAGGGCCTTACATTGTGTTGGCTGCATATCCAAGGAATGCTTATCGATTTTCCCAAACCGGGATAGATTTGCCTGACCCCTAGAATGCAATGCACTTGAAAAAGTACTACCCTTGATCAATAGGTCTGCACCTAAAGAGTTCTAGGACCTAACCCTAAGCTGGAAAGGAAGGTCACCTCTAGAGCCTACAAGGAAATAGATACTTAGGGTGACCCACCCTTTGTCTTGTATCCTCACATACACTGCACAGGGAGACAAGAGCAAAGGAGCTCGGAGCTAAGGCATATCATAAATGCCGTTCTCTAGGCATAACGTGGCATCTTAGCGTAAGTTCGAGAGGTAGTGATAGGTGAGTGTTATGTCACGAATAAACTTAAAATGCGCATAAAGAGGGAATGAGCGTTCAAAATAAAGGAGTGATTCGATTCCTCAATGACCAATATCTTTTGATCGAACACTCAAAACGGGTGTGAGACCACTAACGCTTGGCAGGTTTGCTATCATAGTATAAATCTCAGTGAGTAGTGATGGGTAGGCACTTGTCAAATCGAAAAAAAGGAAAAAAAGAAAAAAAAAAGAGAAAAGAGCTAAAAAGACTGCAACAAAGAAGCTATCCAATCAACAAAAAGAAAAAAAGAGAGGGGGAAGATGACAACAAAGAAGCTATCCAGAGCAGAAAAGAAAGAAAACGCTGGGGAAAGAAATGTACATTAGGATTAATCATTGACAAGCGATATCAGAACCTAAGCCTACGTTGAGTGCTTAACAAACCCTGAATGTCTCTCATCCTCCTGCACACATAGGTAAAGAAAAAGTCGCCCTAGGTATTGAAAAACCAAGTAGAGGCGGCTGACTATAAGGACTAGGTATGGGATAGAGTTTCTGAAGGGTGCAGACATGACACAAGGGATAAGCCCAAGATGGTAAAGCATGACCCAAAAGGCCAAAGTAGACCCTAGGCTAAGGCTTGAAGTGGGTACCCATTCTTCCCATCCTTCCCATAAAAAAATAAAAATCAAAAAACAAAAAAACAAATCAGTAAAATCCAAAAATCTGAAAAACAAAAAAACAGAAAATCCGAAGAAACCAAAAAAAAAAAAAAATAGAAAATCGAAAAGTCCAAAAAAAAAAAAAGAAAATCCAAAAATCCCAAAAAAATCAAGAAAAACAAAAAAAACCTAAATAAGTAGTGCAATCCACCTTACCCAGAAGTGAAAACCTAGCAAAGAAACTGGAGTTGATCTAGCCGATGATGCAACAACTGACCCACCAGAATTTAGAGTCTATGTCTTACTCAAGCGTGCCCTCACAACTTGGGTGCGTTTTTCTCCATAAAACATTGCCCTGCAATGATCTTTAGAGCATCCACGGATGACTCATAATCGGCATCCATTGGGCTCCGATTTTCCATCTCAACTGAGGCCAAGATCAATTCCCTCCACCTAGTCTTAAGCATAGGGGAGTCAAAGGATAGCACTGCAGTATCTTTTCCCAACCAACTCTTCTAAGGAAGGGAAAGGTGTAGGATCGAATAGGTCCTCTAGAGGGGGGGTGAATAGAGAATTAACACTTTTTAATTACTTATATCGATTTTTACAGGTTAATGAAAAAATGCATGTAAGGAGATTATTTAATACGTATAAACAGCTTAACTACTCAAGCAATCAATATAACATACAAGAGAAAGATGAGA
>JAMKQA010009340.1:0-19552 GCA_024699735.1 Posidonia australis | reverse complement strand
GATAAATCGGTCTTCTATTGGTTTCTCTCTTGCTAATGAAATGTCGGCTTTGCAGCCTTTGCTGTACGCCCAAGGGCGATATGCCATGCCATGCTTGTGTGTGTGGTGTCTAAAGTATAGGTGCATGATGTGTAGGGGTGTGTCCTAATCCTCAGAAATATCGCTCGCATGCAGGGTCAAGTGTTGATGCAATAATATTGCACAATATGATCAAAGATCTAAGATCTTGAGCGATTTATCGTCCTTGCTTTGCTATATGCCTAATGCAATCTAAAATGCATGAAAAATAATTGAAAACATAGCTGTGCCTTCCTAATGCATCAAGGAAGAAATCCAAAGAAAACTCAGAAGCGAATCGAGACAAGAGAGCATGCCAAAAACACATAAAAAACCTACTGTGTGCTACTGAAAATAGGCCACTACGCCTGTTTGGTACGCCAGACTAGTGCGTCAGTCTGGTGCGCCACCTATGTGTGTCTATGTGGGCCAGGAAAACGTGTTGAGGGAAAAACAAAAGACTATGCAAAGTCGAAACATCAGGGAATGCATTCTGGAAAGGTATGCAGTATAAAATCATTCTGTAAAACTCTGAAATCATGTCTTTAAAATGAAAGAAATGCAAATGCAACATCTATGGACCTCATGCTCAAGGGCCGGTAGCCTCACACAAGGCCCACCTATTTTATGCTAAATGAAGGATGCACGATTCAGCCATGCTACTGGTTCATGGGCTGATGCACAAGACTCTCCACGTAGGAGTAAAGTGCAACCAGCCTACCAGATTCTAGCTAGAGACTGAATATCAAGATGGAGAAAACAATTGGAAAACGATCTGATTAAAATTGAAAACATGCAAATGAAATCTTAAAGTATCGGAGAATCAACCATAATAGAAACCAGCTTAAAATCTTCGTTAAAGCCATGCAAACAAAGATGCCAATGCGAGTGCTCTGTTCTCTGACCAGTCTGGTGCACCTGCTTGGTGCGCCAGAGTGGTGCGCTGGAACGGTGCACCCCAGAGAATCTGGATTAAACTGCAATCTGATCCAGAATCCATCCCAGCAAAGAGACAAGGTGATTTATGCTAATGTAGATGGGTTCATGCCATTATTAAAAGCTGAAAACACGATCGGGATACATATGATCGAGAGTCATCATGTAAATCATGCATTTAAGATTAAAATGAAATGATGGGTTAATGTATGAAAACTTGCAAAATGCCAGGGAATAAGCATGATATGGGTAAATCCAATCAGAACACATGTAAGTGATATATCAAGCATATCTCTATGTGCAATGAACATGTAAGTGCGTGGCAAAGAGTGATATGCAAGGAAACAGCAAAAGAAGATAACTCATGCAGATTTATGCTAGAAACAAAAGTAGACATGCTCGCAAACAGAGGAATAGACTTGCATGGAGATCATCTTGCAATAAGAGCAAACATATTTATCATAAAACCTCACAAAAACACGAATAAATCAAACCATATGTATGATTTCGAGCATGCTTTATCATGTTTCTAAAATGAGATCTAAAGAAGAGGTAGAAAGCCTACCTCTCAAGATGTTCCTTCTTGAAATATCAGAGATAAAGAGATCCTTGTTGCTCTAGAAGGACCAAGGATGCTTTGGGACGCAAGGGAGTGCTCCAAAAAAAGAATATAAGCTGCTGGAAAGAAGGAGTAGCTCGTGCAGGATGCTTGCTCAGAACAGAATTGCTGAACTCAGGGTTTCTAACCTCTCCTAATGGTTGCCTATGGGTGTCCTTATATAGGATTTTCTCATGGGTAACTCATGGGAATGCGGGGAGCCTTGTAGACGAAAAGCCTGGAAGATTCCATGGCATATTCGTTGCTAGAGGTAACAACCATGGGAGGTGGAAAGGCAGCAACCCGCAGCCTTGCGAAATGGCTGGGTGCCTGGAATGTGCGTCGGGTATGTGCGCCTGTTATATGTGCTAGGTAAGTGTGCTAGATAGGTGTGCTAGGGAGGTGTGCTAGCTAGGTGTGCTAGGAAGGTGTGCTAGCTAGGTGTGCCAGGTAAGTGTGCTAGCTAAGTGCTCTCCCCTACTGGTCTGGTTTTCTAATTGGGCTGCGGGCTTGCTATGGGTTTAGGGTTGGTTCAAGGGTTAGCCACATCCAAAGCAACAACTGGAGTCTTATCAATGAGTCACCTCAAAATAGGGGTGTCTATAGATGCCCCTCCCTGAGTGAGGTCGAGGGACGAAGGGAACCAAGACCGATGCTCAAGGTTGACAAGAGACCACCTTTTTGAGGTTATAGAAGGATGGTGTTTGCTATAGGCAATAAGTCACTTATTCGGTGGATGCACCGAAAGTCATGACTTGTTGCCAAATGCAAATGCAAATGCAAGATGCTTGCACCTACTAATCTAAATGCTGGGGATGTAATACTAATGCGAGATGCCAATGTAAAAGCCGATGCTGCAAGCCGATGCGAAACTAATGCTAGTGCTGAAAACACAAACAGAAGAAAACACTGGCAAGAAAATGATAAGTTGTCGGACTCATCAGCCGGATTATGAGGTTATCAACTCAAGAGACAGGATACGACAAGCTAACCAAGCCTTGCCAACCCGGACGCCTGACAGCGTGACGGTTGTCAACCGAGTAGTTGGGGATACCAGCCCAAGTAAAAGGGGGCATGACAAATAGAATATTTGTCAAGCAAAGCAGGGCTCGGTCCGCACGGACCAAAGGCGAACAAAGAGATTTCCCGCCTGCAAAAACCCAAAAAGGAAAAAACAAAAGGACCATGACGGCCCGGCCAGAGGGTCAAACAACTAGATTCCATGCCCACGAAAATCCAGAAGAGAAAAGAAAAAGGACCTTGACCTCTCGGTCAGAGGGTCAAACAACTTGATTTCCTGCCCGGGGAAATCCAAGAAAAGGGCTAGGACCTTGACCATCCAGTCAAAAGGTCGAGCCACGGGATTTCCTGCCCCAGGAAATCTGAGAAAGGGGCTAGGACCCTGACCATCCGGTCAAAAGGTCGAGCCACGGGATTTCCTGCCCAAGGAAATCCAAGTGAGGGGCTAGGACCCTGACCATCCGGTCAAAAGGTCGAGCCACGGGATTTCCTGCCCAAGGAAATCCAAGAGAGGGGCTAGGACCCTGACCATCAGGTCAAAAGGTTGAGCCACGGGATTTCCTGCCCAAGGAAATCCGAGAAACCAAGGACTTTAACCGCTCAGTCAAAGCCAAGGAGTTGGATTTCGCGCCAGCGAAAATCCAAAGGAGCAAAGGACCTTGACCGCCCGGTCAAGATCAAACAAGCTGGATTCTGCGCCCGCGGAAATCCAATGGGGTAGAGGACCTTGACCGCCCGGTCAAGATCAGTAAGCTGGATTCCGCGCCCGCAGAAATCCAAAGGGGCAAAGGACCTTGACCACCCAGTCAAAGTCAAGCTGGATTCTACGCCCGCGGAAAACCAAAAGGGCAAAGGACCTTGACCGCCCAGTCAAAGTCAAGCAAGCTGGATTCCGCTCCCGTGGAAAACCAAAGGGGCAAAGGACATTGACCATCCGGTCAAAGTCAAGCAAGCTGGATCCCGCGCCTACGGAAATCAAAAGGGACAAAGGACCTTGACCACTCGGTCAAAGTCAAGCTGGATTCCGCGCCCACGGAAAACCAAAGGGGCAAAGGACATTGACCGCCAGGTGAAAGTCAAGCTGGATTCCGTGCCTACGGAAAACCAAAGCGGCAAAGGACATTGACCGCCCGGTCATAGTCAAGCAAGTTGGATTCCGCGCCTACGGAAATCCAAAGGGGACAGAAGGGTCTCATCCGTTCAGGATGAGATCCCAGAAAACGAAGCGATAACCCCAGGATTATTCCCCTAGAAGGAACTGCTATATGCCGATTGCCGAGGTTGTGGTAAGGAGACTGGCACTCCTGTCGAGTTGCATGCTCAAATCTCTCACTTGTTGTGATTCTCCAAATTGCTTGCAAAAGGTGAGGACTTATGTGCAAAAATCCACAACTTTGGGGCTTTACTGTAAACTGCCCAACCACAACTGCTTTTTGATTGTTGTATTGCCATCATGCTGTGACATTTGAGATTCTGCTGTCTATCAACAAATGTCTGCTTCAAATTAAGCTTCCCATGTCCTTGTGGAATGATTTGAAAATTGTGAAACATAGGGGGTTTTCTGCAAATTACCCCACACGGTGCATTTTGTGGGCTATGTGTTTAACACTGCATATTCTGCACTTGATGCATAAGATGTGAAGTGATAAGGTCTGGAATGCAATTGTCACGGTCTTTTTGCATTCTGACCCCTGACTTATTTCTCACGGGGGCCCTGTTGAGTAACTACCATAACTGCCAAGAAATATTTCATTTCTCTTTGCTGCTTGGAACTGCAAGGGGCTATTGCTCTATTTTGCATGTTTCTGCTGATTAGGTTTCATATCTCTAAAACAATCATGCATAAAGTTTTATATTTAAATTTTTCTTCCATCTCCCATAAGACGCCTCTTCCTTTTCTTCATTCTTTTCTCTCCTCAAATGGAATCCACATCTTCTCCATCTCTTCTTCTCAGCGGCTGAAACCCATTCTTCCTCCCTCTCTCATTTGCAGTGGCGGCGCACGAGGGGTGCGTCGAATGGGTGTTTGTTGCTGGTGCGCACGTGAGGCGTGTTGATGTGGTGTGGCAGGGTGCTACGAGCGGTTGTGGCGGCGACACGGACGGCGACGGCATGGACCAAACTCTCCAGGACTGGCTGGACCGAGGGTCACCGGCGGAGGTAACGTCTGATCTCTTCTCCCCTTTCTTTTGCGTGGACTTGCATTTTCCTCTGTTGCGGATGGTCGACGGCTGAAGAAAAGCTCTGACGGGCTTTGCGAGTGGCGGGCTTGTTCTGTGCAAGAGGCAGTGGCGGGCTGCTAGCTTGCCTGCAGTCGCGGCTTGCGGGGAGTAATGGCCACGGGTTCTAGCAGAATGGTGGCGCATTGGTTGCTGGTTGTGGTAAGCTGAAGTGGTCGTCGACGGTGCTCTTGCGAGCAAGGGCTATGGCCTACGATTGCAATTGGAGGGGGCGGTTGTTTGCTGAATTTTAAATGCAAGAGTATGGTTTCTCTTGTTTTATTTCTTTGCAGTGGGAGTTCAAGGCTTGGGTGCAAAAAAAAATATATTTTTTGCTGTATATTGACTGAATGCCATGCTGCTCTCCATTTTCTGATTTTAATCATCAGATTGGCCACTTTAAATCATTCAACTGCTGAACCATGCTAGATAGCCTTTCATTTTACAGATTTGATAAACAAATACTGAACTACAACTGTACGTTTACATCTTTGCCGCTATATGCCATCGGCTTTATTTAAATGCCATGCCCCTTGCTATTATGCCAGTGAATGTAATGCCACATTTGACTTTGACATATTCTGCACTTGTCATGTCTATTGCTGCCGTTTAATTCTTGATTCGGCTTTTCCTTTCCCGCAGGATGACCCAGTACCCGAGGCAGGAACCCCACAATCTTCGTGGGACATGCCTTCTAGCTCTCGTTCCAGACGACGAGGCAGTTCTTCAAGGTCGCGGGCCTCCAGCAGCTCGACTCTTGTTATTCCCACTAAGGTAAATCAAAAATTGAATAGCAAATGAGTATATAAATCCAGTGTTTTCTAACAAATGCATTCTCAGGAGTATGGAAATTTTGAGGGGCGGTTGCTGAGTGACCGTCATATCTGCGAGAGTCCCGAATTTGGGGTAATTTTCTCGCTTTGATGTACTTTAATTGCTATCTACTTTTGACTTGCCTTTAACTCTGTCTTTGACATTTCAGGAAGGGGACGCGAGTCGGATCATGCGATGCCATTGGGGTCCGATGCTTGAACATTTCCACCACCTGTCGGATTTTCTACAGGACTTTCTCCTCCACCGGTCTCCATTTGGAGGTTTGCTGCGTCTACCCATCATTCATGGCCATTACAACTATTTCAGAGCCGTGGTAGAAAGATGGATGTTCGAGTCGCACACCTTCCACTTGCCCTTTGGTGAGCTGACTGTTCTGCCCGATCAGTGGGCTCTGATGACGGGCCTTCCTTTTGGTGACGAGCCCATTATAGGTGAGACCACCCACAACTTCCACCTTGTGCCTGCACATCTGGGCCGTGTCCCTCCAAAGCCGCCTAGGGGGAAACATATGATCACCGTGGGGTAGTTAAGAGAATGAGACAAATTCTGGCCCAACCCTGAGCCCGATAGTGAGGAAGCAGATTTTGTACTGAGGCACTTTCTGCTGGAGCTGCTGGCTATGATCTTCTGTGATTCGTCGGCCTACTGTATCCATGCTGACTGGATTGCATATCTGACCAACTTGGAGCACTTAGATCATTATGACTGGGCTGGCGCTAGCTACACTTGGTTGATCTATGGACTCGACAATGTGGTCAAGCTTGGGCGCCACTCTTATGTGGGGTTGTACCCTCTGTTGACTGTAAGTATTTGCTTCTGTTACCTTGCAAAACAAATTTCTTTTATGCTTTATATTTGAAATACTGACTTGTGCTTGCATTTACAGTACTGGATCATGGAGCACATCACTAGAGGGCATTGCTTCGGCCGCCTGCGGGACGAGCTCTTGCCCCTTCCCCGCTAGTGGGTCGAGCCTGACCACCGAGCTACTGCTAGGGTGTTTAGCTATGAGTCCTACCGGTATCTGCTGGACCTGGTAGGACTCAAGTATGTAAGTCTCTTCTGCCTTTTAACTTTGCATGCCTGTTGTACGTTCTTTGCTTACAACTTCCTGTTTCTGTAACAGGTCCACCTACACCCATTTACTCGATATGATGGCTTCGACTAGGCTCCCTTGAACTCCGGCCGCGTTCTTAGGGATAAACAGGTGAAATTTTATTGCATGAAGAAGTCGGCCTACTACCTCCTAGGGCGTGTGCGGCATCAGTTCTCTGATGTATTCTACATTCCTGCCCCTCCTCCTGTTGACATGGATCGCTCGGCTACAACTCGTTCGGTTGCTACAAGTCGGCATGCAACCGCTATAGCTTCTCAGGATACGCACGTCCTTCGAGAAGTCAACTACACAGATTACCTTGCTTGGTACAGGCGTGTGGGGAAGCCGTACCTATTCAAGGAGGTAGTGCGGGATAGCCAGCGCGAGATGTGGTATGCATCTAGCTGGGCCCAGGTACAGGATTTCCATTTCTGCTTTTCATTGCTATTGCGTGAACTATGACAGTCTGACATTCGCTACAATTCACAGGGCTTCGAGGAGCAATTTGGGGCCTTCTATACTGACATCCGCCGGAAAAGGGTAAAATTCTTACTTTGCAACCTGCCATCTTGACTATATCTGACACATCTGTTAATTTGTAGGAATTGCGCTGGCGCAACTTCATTCAGGTATGTTTATCTCTTCTGCCCCTGCTGCTGCATTTAAAATTCTTATTGCTTACATAGGTTTGATTTTGTAGCAAGACTTTCCTGCCCAGAGAGCGAATGTAGCCAGCAGCGGGGATTTCACTATGGAGGCGTCTGAGGAGGACCGTTCAGACATCGAGGTTACCCAGGCGGTTCGTGACTCTGATCCTCGCTCTCAGGCTGCCGCAGCTGCTCAGTGGTCACGCCGAATCACTCAGCGAGGCAACAGACTCTTGGCCGAGTACTTCCAAAAGGTGGCGTTTAATGAGGAAGATTCAGATGACGAGTAGCTTTTACATGTAATTTTGCTGGAAATTTTGTAATAACACTACCACTTTGTAACATTCTTCTAAAAAATGTATAAAAAAAATCTAATTCTGCGATGTGCCCCTCGGGGTTTTGTATGTGAAGGTTGTATGCAACAGTATTCCATGCAGGGTTAAACAGATGGCGTCGATTTTGGCGATGTCAACATTCTGAACAGGTGCTGCTGAAATTTTCCTGTCATTCCAACCGCCACCTAGGTGCGCCACCTCGGTGCGCCGTATAGGTGCGTTTGAGACGTGCGCCTCATAGGTGCGTCTCCAGAAATGGCGAGTTTTGTTTTTCGTTTTTGCTAAAAACCCATCCTGCTCTCCTATATAAAACCACAGCCTGCGAGAGATAGCGCCGTCCTTTCTGAAAAAACTCGGCAGTAGACCTTGCTTCTTCATTTTTTGCTTATTTTCTTATCTTCCTAGGCACGGGTTCTACATCACGATGGTACGGGTTACTGTTTTACGTGTTTTTTCCTATTACTTGTTTTTACAGATTTGCTTTATATCACTTTCATGGCTGCAAACTTTGGAACAATGTTTCTTGATTTTTGCATATGTTTCTTGTATCACATCATGCTAGATTGTTATGCGTGTCCCATGCTTATGTCAGGTTCTGTCTTTTTACTGCCATATTTGGTTCAAATTTGTGCCTGCCAAGTTATCCTACCATGGTGACCCCTAGGCACTACTCTGACGCCTTGCTTGGCTAGATCGATGCTTTGACAGCCGATAACCGGAAGCAACTCCAGATTTGGGGTATTTCCTCCTCCCTCCTGAGTATAGCCAAAGTGGAGGTTAATTGGCATTTGCTGTGTGCCATGGCTCGATTTTGGAAGCCAGCCCTGCATGTTTTCCGCTTTGGGCAAGTGGAGATGACTCTAACATTGGAGGAAGTCAGGCGAATCTGTGGCCTGTCCCCACCAATGTTTTACTACCATGCTAGTTATGTACATGTCGTGAGCCGACTCACAGGTATTGCTAAAGATGTCTGTGAGGAGAAACTCATCTACCGAGATGGTCCTACACCCATGGTGCACCTGGATTATTTTGATGCAATCATTGGTGCCCGCTCCTCCATGGATACCCTATGGCTTTATTGTTTTGTACTGTTTTTTCTTGGGGAGCTGATCTTTAGTCATGGCCGGATGACTGTGGCTATTGAGGTGGCAGATATAGCCTGGGCGGTAGTTATTCGCCAGATCGACTTGGCCCCTATCCTTCTTGCCGAAACCTATCTTGGCTTGGACCGAGCGTTGAGGCGCTCCCGCCATTTCTATGGGTGTGGCGCCCAGGTGCAGGTAAGCAGATCATTGAAAATATTTAATAATATTTTGCTGTGCTTTCATTAACCATGGTTCCATTTTTGCTAGGTTTGGTTTACCGCCCATATGGGAATGAAGATTCTGCACCCTCGGCCTTCCGCTTTTGAAGCCTATAGCCGCACCCATCATTCAAGGTCGCTCCCGGGGGTGCACGAGCTGTGTGACAAGCTGTGGAATCTTGATGCGGATTCTGTGACATGGTGCATTCTATCCTCTGCATCCCAGAACTTTACTGCCTTCTTTAATGCCATGGACATGCGACTCGTGGTTCTCCCTGGATTCTTTGGTGGCGTGGAGTATCACCCCGTCTGGGTCCTTCGCCAGTTTGGCTTCTACCAAGACTCCATTGAGCAAAGCCCCTGCCCTGACAGATTAAAAAAGCATGTTGTTGGCTCAAATGCATCTACTTCTGAGTTGGCCCGACAAATGAGTGCTGGTATCAAGTCTTCTAGTTTTTCCATCATCAAAGGCTCTGGCTGTACAGCGGGATATGAGGCGGAGATAAGGGAGACATGGCCCCTGAGCGAGATTCCGCCTAGTGGCACCAATTTCATGGAGGCTAGCAGTTCAAAGAGGCCCCGAGCTGATTAGCGATATTTGTATTCATGATAGTGCATAATAAAATTGTTGACACTGATGTTACTTTGTATTGCTTATGCTGGTTCTTGCAAGTCTATATCTGCATATCAGGATCAATTTAATTGGCATGTCCCTGATTTCAAATCCCTCCATTTTAAGGAAGTGACTATCATGCCCCTAGCCGAATGCTTGCTTGCTCAGACCACGACTCATAAGGCAGCTGACATGCCCCTAGTCGAAATATGAACAAAATGCCTTGCAAAATAAATGCAATTATGCTTAACTAAAAATGCGCCCTAGACAAACGTTTATATGACTCATAAGGCAATTGACATGCCCCTGGTCGAAATGCAAACAAAATGCCTTGTAAATAAGTGCAATTATGCTTGGCTAAACCAAATGCGGTGCAAAAGACACAAATACAAAGAAATGTTTAATTGATATATTGGTGCCCTCAGCGCCAAGGAAGTCTGTTTTGCCTGCGATAGAAGGTGACACTGTCCTCGACTCATGTGACACTAACCTAGGCCCTTTGGTTTATTTGTGGCTCTCCCTCAGATTTATGGACCTCATGCCAAAGTCTTAGGGTCCTATATCTACTCTTTTGAGGATTCATTTTTCTTTTCTCCCTCATAGGCATGCTAACTGACCCTACTCCTGCTTGACGGTAATAAACACTTATGCTGAGGGGGGGCTGCTATTTCCCTTGTGCAGAAGGGGTGGCCAGTCCCTTTGATCATATGGGCTTAGTAAGTGCGTGCTTCGACTCCTCTCCAAGCTAAATGGTAGGAGTAAGGTTGTTCACATGCCTCTCTCAGTGGAGCTCAGCTTCTGTCTACTACTTCTCTTTCCTTATTTCTTTTGTGTTCCAAGGTCTTGTGTATTTTTTTTCTTACTGCTCACTCTCTCTCTAGACCTAACATTTTTACTCCCTCTTGAGATATAGGTCTCGTGGGAATTTGTACATTTAGCACATTCCTCTGAAATCTCTCTCTCACATCCTAAGCTTTCAAGGTAGTAGCACATGAGGAGGACTTGACACATCTTACGCAGGCAGGCTCCCAATTTTCCTCATTGGGCAATGATGATGCTATGCAAAAAAGAAAAGGTGCAAAAGATTATTTATGCTGTGCAGTGATGCAATAACCAATATGAAAATGCATGACTCACCGTGTAAGGCATTAGGATCGACTGAGAGTCATTGATAGTACTTCTTCAAGTAGGAGGCATTAACGGGCTCTGATTGCTCTGTATGGTCCATGCCTTCAAGGAGGACTGCACCCCCTGACAGGGCCTTCTTAACCACAAAAGGTCCTCGCCAGCTGGGTCGAAATTTTCCTCGTGTATCTGGCAAATGAATGGCACGCATGACCAAGTCTCCTGATTCAAAGCTTCTACGACGGACTTTCTTTTGAATGCTCGGGCCACTCTCTTCTGGTAGCATTGGGCATGATGCAGAGCTTGCAACCTATGCTCATCAATTAGATCTAGCTGAACATTGCGGTCCTGTACCCACTCAGCCTCCTCTAATTCCGCCTCCTTCAAGATTCTTAATGATGGAATCTCGACTTCGAAGGGAAGGACTGCTTCCATGCCATACACCACAGAATAAGGTGTTGCTCCTGTGGATGTCTGGACAGATGTTCTATAAGCCCACAATGCATAAGGCAACTTCTTGTGCCAATCTTTATGAGTCTCGGCCATTTTCTTCAAGATCTTCACCAAATTCTTATTAACTGACTCTACTGCCCCATTCATCTGAGGTCAATAAAGGGAGGATCTGTGATGTCTGATCTTGCAACTCTGGAGGAAATCCTCAACTCTCTTTGCTATAAAGTTAGTTCCATTGTCTGAAATGATAGCAAATGGAACCCCATATCTGGCGACAATATTGTTCTTGATGAATTTTTCTGTATTAGCTGCTGTGACTATCTTGTAGGATGCCGCCTCGACCCATTTTGTAAAATAATCAATGGCTACCAGAATATAATGGTGCCCAGTGGATGCTGTAGAATGAATGGCCGCGATAACATCAATTCCCCAAGTAGAGAACGGCTAGGGTGATGACATGCTAGGCAATTGCTGTGGGGGAGCATGTATAAAATTGTCGTGTATCTGGCAATTGTGGCATCTTCTGACAAAATGGCAGCAATCCGTTTCCATGGTGGACCAGAAATACCCTTGTAGCATGATTTTCTTGGCTAGGAGAACCCCATTCATATGTGGGCCGCAGGTGCCTGCATGGACTTTCAATGTTAACTCATCTGCCTCATTTTTGTCTACACACCTGAGGAGCATCTGGTTATAAGATCTTCTGTATAGCTGCCCGGCCCCGAGCACATATTTGGATGCCAACTGTGTCAGGGTCTTCTTATCTGAAGTAGAAATGCCAGGAGGGAAACTACCAGACTTCAAAAATGCTTCGATATCACTATACCAAGGCGGTTCAGCAAATGATGGCGCCTCTTGGATATGCATACAATGTGTTGGCTGTTCAATGCATGTGACTGAAATGTCTATGGCATGTGCCTCTGGGAATGATAACCATGATGCCAGGGTTGCCAGAGCATCTGCATACGCGTTCTTGGCTCGCTTCATGAAGGAAAACTTGACATCCTCAAATTCTTTAGTCAATTTCAGCAGGTGCTCATGGTATAAAACAAGCTTCTGGTCTTTTATCCACCAGTCACCATTGACTTGTGAAATAACCAACATGGCATCGCCAAACACGTGGAGATCTTGGGCACCTTGGTCCCTTGCTATCTGTAAGCCTAAGATACAGGCCTCATACTCGTCTTCATTATTGGTGCATTCAAATGTCAGCTTTCTTGCAAAGGGAATAAGCTGTCCCTGTGGTGTTGCTAAAACTGCACCGATGCCTCTTCCTCGCTTGTTGACTGCACCGTCAAAATACAAGCACCATTGCCACTCATTCTGAGGCCCCTCTGGTTCATCGTCACCCATTGCAAACAATATATCCTCATCTGGGAACTGGGTCTGCAAAGCCTGGTACTCCGGCAAAGGTAAGTCGACCAAGTGATCCGCCATGGCTTGTCCTTTCATGGACTTCTGTGTGACAAAGGTGATATTGTATTGGGATAACATCACCTGCCATTTAACACATCTGCCCACCAAGGCTGGCTTCTGGAATAGGTATTTGATTGGGTCATGCTGACACAACAAGGGAATCGGATATGCCATCATATAATGTTGGAGGCGCTGTGTGGCCCACACCAGGGATAAGCAGACTTTCTCTATCGGGCTGTATTTAACCTTGCAGTCATTGAACTTTTTGCTGAGGTAGTAAATAGCTTTCTCTTTACGCCCCGATTCATCGTGCTGCCCCAGAACTGCGCCCATGGAATGCTGTGTAGTGGAGAGATATAATAGCAGAGGGTGTCCTAGCATGGGAGGGACTAAAACTGGAGGCTTCACCAGTAGCTGTTTTATCTTGTCAAAGGCAACTTGACATTCCTCATTCCATGAAGTCTGAGCATTTTTCCTTAGCCGCTTAAATATGGGCTCACTTATAGGCGTAAGCTGTGCAATGAATCTGCTGATATATTGTAGCCTGCCAAATAAACCACGAATTTCCTTCTCAATGGTTGGGGGAGGCATATCAATAATAGCTCTGGCTTTGTGAGGGTCCACTTCAATTCTCCTCTGACTGATGATATAGCCCAGTAGCTTTCTAGAGGATACCCCAAATACACATTTGTTGGGGTTCAAACGGAACTTATACTTCCACAGGCGCTCAAATAGTCTTCTTAAACAGGCAAGATGGTCCTCGGGCTCTTTGGATTTGGCAATCATGTCGTCCACATATACTTCAACCTCTTGATGCATGAGATCGTGGAACAAAGCCGTCATAGCCCTTTGATATGTTGCACCTGCATTCTTTAATTCGAACGGCATCACCCTGTAACAGAAGACTCCCCATGGAGTAATGAAGGATGTCTTCTCCATATCTTCTTCAGCCATTCTGATCTGGTTATACCCAGAAAACCCGTCCATAAAAGACAACATCTTATGCCCTGCAGTGTTGTCCACCAGAATATCGATGTGGGGGAGCGGGAAATCATCTTTGGGGCTTGCTTTGTTGAGATCTCAATAATCTATGCACATGCGAACCCGTCCATCCTTTTTTGGCATTGGGACCACGTTGGCGAGCCATTCAGGATACAGTACAACCTTGAGAAAGTTGACCTTGTACTGTTTCGTAATCTCCTCCTTGACCTTTAAAAGCCATTGGGGTCGCCATCTACGGAGATTCTGTTTAACTGGCCTGGAATTCGGAATTAGTGGCAATGTATGGACTACCACTTCGATGTCCAGCCCCACCATGTCATCATAGCTCCATGCAAAGACATCTACATATTCATTCAGGAAAGCTATAAACCCCGCCTTCGCTTGTGGTGATAAATTGGCACTGATGCGTGTTTCTTTTACTTCTTCTGCCGTGCCAATGTTGATAAGCTCCGTCTCTTCTTCGACATGAAGATTTGGGCGTTCTGGATCATCATCAAAGGATGGAATTTGCGAGGGCTCCTTCTCATTGTCATCATCCTCTTCTTCATAGGCTATCAGCTCTGACAAGATCTCCTTTTCAAATGCCGGGTCGGTGATGTCCACTGGAAAGACTTCCTCTGATTCTGCGCCCTGAAGGCTTTTAAGGACCGTCACAATGACCTTTGTGTTTCTATGCCGACATTGCAATGCTGCTCGTGCTTCCCCGTCCAGATGATCTGAGGAGCTAAGAGTCTTTGCCTCCGATGTCGATGCCTCTTTATTCTTGTTTTTTGATTTACCGTTTTCTTTGCTAACTGTACAAAATTTTGTTTGCTGGGGGCTACTCTGCTGTATACTGGTGGGGCCGCCATCTGTCCCGCTCGTACATGCCTCATGATTTTGGGTGAGGCCTATATTGCCAATACCAACTAGACCCGCCTCCCGGTTGACAGGAGATTAACTCCAATGGTCTAGTATCCCTTTCATCAGTTTCATGCAGGACCATAATTGAAACCTTGTCCTGGGGTGGTACTGGTGTGTCTGCTTGTGGTGCTATAGCAACTGCTTTGCCCTTCCTTCTGCGGTCATGCTCTGCAATATCTTCTGCAAGCATGTCTAGCTGCTCCTGAAATAACTGGTCTAGATCCCCGATATCATCATCTGACTCTGTCTCTTGGACCAGAATCTGAGCTGCTGACCGCTCTACCTACTTTCTGCTCTACATGACACCCTGCCATATACTCTACTATTCTGGCTGGCTATTGTCTTGATACGAACCCCCTAGGCAGATCCAGGCTGGTGATGCTGACACTACATAGGAGCTGTTGTTCGGATCCATGATGCTTCCGCTAACAAAGTTGGATAAATCTCGTGGAATAATCATCTTGGAAGACTTACCCTGGCGTTGTGATCCCTTCCTCTGGTTGCATCGCTCGTAACCCAAACCGTCTTTCTGAACCCATTCTTCGACTTCGATCGGCTCGGCGATTCCCTCACCATAAAGCCCAAGAGGTGATCCTTTTCTCATATCCCCATTTGCGACACAGGTTGTTGATCATCAAGCAGGGGTTGCAAGAAGTGGCCAAATGACCGGCAAGCTCTGAGGGTGGAATGAAATTAACCGGTTCAAACCGATTAACCCGAAAGAGAACATCGGTAGGCTTAGGCTCGAAGTGAACTGTCTGCGGGGTTAAAGCTGAGACAAACTCAACCTTCTCCATATCTTTTGCCAGGACAACAACGACGTTGTCATCCCATCAAAACTTAATCATGCGATGGAGGGTTGAAGGAATGCTTTGATGCTTGTGATGCCAAGGGCGTCCAAGTAAATGATTGAAAGAAGGTTTGATATCAACGACGTAGAACTCCACGTCAAAGCGAGCAGGGCCAATGGTCAGGGGAATGATAAGAATTCCAAGCGCAACATGATGCGTATTATCAAACGCTGTCATCCCTTTCACAGCTAGTATAACGTCCTCGGACTTGAATCCAAGTGCATATGCTGTGCGCAAGGGGAAGACATTAAGGCCTGCTCCATTGTCCACCAGTGTGAGGGGGATGCGAAAACTTTGATACTACACCGTGATGAACAAGGGAGAATTGTGATTGGTGCCAGAAGGAGGTAACTCTTGGCTGGAGAAGGAGATGACCTGAGGTGCCGCAATCATTCCTACCATGTTCTCTAGGATAGCAGGCTCTATAGACTGGGATACACGGGCTGCCTGAAAGACCCTATGGAAAGCTTCCCTCTGCTCGACTGACGTATGGATTAGGTCCCAAATGGAAATATCGGCTCTAACTTTCTTTAGCTGGGCAGTGATGTCAGCTGAAGGTTAGCTGCTAGTGGTAGGATAGGACGGTGCTACTCTAGGCATAGGCAGTTGAGGAGAATGTGCTTGGGATTGGGCAGGGGTTACTGCTATAGGTGCTGGTGGCCTAGATGACTGGGCCTGCAACTGGTTAAGGATTTGGGTTAAGGGGTTAGGTCTGGTGGCTGGGGGTTTGTATACTCAACCCGATCGCATAACCTCTGCACACATTCCTGTGGCATAATTGTAAGGAACACGATGCGTGTCATGGGTCAGAGTAACAACAACTGGGGGATGGGCTGCTAACTGTACAGGTGGGGTTGAAGGATTAGGGCAAGTAGGGGTATTTACCTGGGGGCGCTGGTAGTACTGGTGAGGGTATTGGTGGATCCGAGGGCGTGTTGGCTGTCTTGGTCTGGATTGGGGCCAGGCTGCTAAATAGACTGGAGCTGGAGGCTGGGGATGAGCTACAGGTGGCACCTCAGGGTTCTCCGACTCAACAGCAGGACAGATCATAGAAATAGATTCCTCAGCATTATCGAGGAAGCAATGATACAGATGATGGGGAAAATGAGAAGATACATCATGAATCAAAGCGGTGGGACAGATAGGAGAAGAAACTGACCTAGAAGGAACAGAACAAACAAAATTAACTCCCGAGGAACCTGGCGCTCTCGGAGGCAGATGCTATGGCAAGGGCTGACTAACTATGCTGGGGTGTGTTGGCTGTTCTTGCTGTGCTGGGTGTGCTACTGGGGGATGTGCTGGGGCGGCTGCCTGGGTATCAATTACAATGACCATCTGGTCAATCAAATCCTGGACAGCATCCCTGAGTGTGAGGCAATTGTCCGTCGTGTGGCCAGCCACCCAATGGAAATTGCAGAACGCATTGGCATTGTACCAGGCTGGCAGCAGATTAGGCGGAGGGCGTACCTCCGGCAACCTCAGCAACGATGCGACTTTAGGGAATACCATGCTCAACGACTCCACTAAAGGGGTATAGTGGCATCGGTCACGGTGTTGTCGCTTCGGTTGTGGATGTGCCAACGGTGGGTGCGTCCTAGCCGGTGGGTTAGGATATACTGGTGTGGCAGTGGGGGTGATATGCGATGCATGGTATGCTCTAGGTGTAGGCGTGGGTGCATAAACTACTTTGTGCTACAGGGGAGGGCAGACATCTGCTGGAGCAATAGGGGATCTAATGTAAGAGACAGTATTCTTGGAGGGATCCCGCCTGCTGGGTGGATAGGTGTTGGGGTTGTTGTTGTTGTTGTTGCTAGGGCCACTATGTTAGGCAGTGGCCTGATTGGCAAATGCAGAGAATGCTGGGAAACTACCGCCGCGCAGTGAACTCTCAACACGGGCGCCCGCCCGGAGCAGTGAAGAGAAAGTGGTGTCAGGCTGAATGCTAAGCAGAGCCTCGATCGCTGGCTGTGCTCCCTGGATAACTATCTCAATAGACTCCTCGTCAGAGGGTCTATCCTTGACTTATGAAGCCAAAGAGCTCCAACGTCCAAGATACTCCCCAATTGCTTCTTGGGGTCTCTGCCTGAGAGCAACTAGGTCCTCCCACTTGGGGACTAAGTCGTGGTTAAAGGAGTATTGCTACAGGAATGCCTGTGTAAGGTCATCCCAAGTCTTGATGGTGGCCATGTTGAGAGGGAAGTGAACCACTTCAACGCGGGCCCTGTGAGACTCTTTTGGAACAAGCGGATCAACAACCTTTCGTCAGCCTGAAGCTGAGCGAGGTCTCCGCAATAGGCTTTGAGTTGAGCAATTGGGCAGCCCCTACTATTATATTTCTCAAATTCTGGGATATGAAAATTCAGGGGGAGAGTCGCCTCTGGGAAATAACAGAGGTCCCGGAATTGGTAGGACTGGCAATCCCCACCCTGCACTTGCCGGAGAGTGCGTTCTAGATCATTTACTCTCGTGAGGAGAGCATCTGGAGCTACTACATCTGTGGACTGTGCAGTAGAGGCGGGTGCCGCGTACAATGTATGGGTCGCCCCTATGGGCTCCTTCGGATCGACCATTCCGCCATCTGGTGCTACGACTGGATGGCCAATGTACCCGTGCATGGGTGCAGTGCGTTGTGGGATGAAGGATGAGGCCTATGTGTGATAAAAGGGTGAAGGAAAAGCAGGGGGTGGTACAACTAATGGTGCAGAATGTGGGAGCGGGAGTTGTTGGACCGAGATGGTGTCAACACTCATAGATGGTAATGCTCCCGCCAGCCTAGGGGGCTGGCCACCAGATAGGAGGGATGCATGCTGAAGTGGGTGTTGTGCTGGTGTAATAGAGGGTACTGCTGACACCCCTACTGTCGGAGAGACTAGGGATGGCGACGACTGTGGTTGTAGTGGAGCAGGTGCAAACTGTGGTCCTAAGGCCGGTTGCGCAGGCAACTCGGGAGTAGGGAAAGACAAAGCTGAGAAAGGCTGGAGCGCCAGTGCTAATCCTTGCAGCTGCTGGGCAAGGGCGGACTTCTGTTGCAGTTGCGCGGTCACGGGATCGTCGCCGGTGGCTCCGAGGGAAGGAGGCAAGACAGGGGAAGAAGCAAAAGGCTGAGATCCCAGTTGTCCAAACTTGGGGGTAGCTACTACTGAAACAGCCGCAGTAGGAGGAGGGCTAGTAAACACATAGCCCTGGGGAGAGACAAGCTTGACTACTATGGCCCCGACAGCAGGAGAAGACCAGGCAGGTGATCCCTATGGCGGGGTTGCCATGGGAACACGGAAATGAGGTGGTGGAGGTCCTCCATAAGCTAAGGCAAAAGTGGAGGCAGTAGAAATGACAGGAACATACACATAGGAAGAGTGTCTCGAGAGAGGGACCTCCTCCTGGACAGCAGGGGAAAGGGACTCGCCAGCATGCTGGGCTATCGCAGATCGTGAACGAGTGAGGATTGGATTGCGGCTAGGAAGAACAGGATGAACCCTAGGACGAGCTATCGTCGAAAGTGACAAATAACTTGGGAGATGCGATCGAAAGTAGGGTCGCAAACAAAGTCAATGAAAGGAAAGATCTTGAGCTCAGGTTGAGGAAACTCATAGATCAGAACTCCTCTCTCAAAAATAAACAAATCAGCAAGATGCAATGATTATGGTGGTATGCAATGCGAATGCATGCTTCTAGTATGCACTCTCTCACCAACTAGGGATGTCCTATTTAAGCTGTCTACTCCGGGTTCACACACTAGGGTGAATAGGTCACCGACTCAAGTTTAGAAATAGTAAGGTCCCCGTTCTAAATCCTAGCCAAAGCATAGGTAGTGAATGAGTGGTGCTTTCGGATCCTTGACCTCTGCCAAAGCAGTAGGCTGTGCCGCTTTACTAACACCGACACGACCCTACTTAAGGGGGAACAAGCCCGATTTTTCATCCTATGCCAAAGCCATTAGGACGAACCACCGGAACATGTCCTTCGCAGACTATATAGGTAAGCCTAGACAGGAGAAGATGCATGCCCTATATGATGTATGCAAAGTATGCTTTAAGTTTTTTACTTGTAAGCTTATTAAACCATGGGGGAGATTTGCAATTTGTCCCTAGTTTGCCTTATGCTTGATAATTTTGGTTGTTATGTTTTCATTGACCAAAAGGGGAAG
>JAMKQA010009339.1:0-14943 GCA_024699735.1 Posidonia australis | reverse complement strand
CCCCTTCAAATGGTTGCCTATGGGGTCTATATATAGGAACTCCTCATGGGTAACTCCTAGGACAACAAGGAGCCTCGTAGACGAAAAGCCTGGAAGATTCCATGGCATATTCGCTGGTAGAGGTAACAGCCATGGGAGGTGGAAAGCCAGCAGCTAGCAGCCTGAGAAATGGCTGGGCGCCTGGTATGGGCGTCGGGTATGTGCACCTAGCATGTGCATTGGGTTGGCGTGCTAGCTAGGTGTGCTAGGTAGGTGTGCTAGCTAAGTGTGTTAGGTAGATGTGCTAGCTAGGTGTGCCAGGTAAGTGTACTAGCTAGGTGCTCTAGGTAAGTGTGCTAGCTAGGTGTGCCAGGTAAGTGTGCTAGCTAGGTGCTCTCTCCTACCTATCTGGATTTCTAGTTGGGCTGCGGGCTTGTTATAGGTTTAGCGTTGGTTCAAGGGTTAGCCACATCCAAAGCAACAATTGGAAAGCTCATTTATGAGTCACCTCAAAATCGGGGTGTCTACAGATGCCCCTCCCTAAGAGAGGTTGAGGGACGAAGGGAACCAAGACCGATGCTCAGGGTTGACAAGATACCCCCATTTTGAGGTTACCGAAGGATGGTGTTTGCTGTAGGTAGTAAGTCACTTATCTGGCGGATGCACCGAAAATCATGACTTGTTGCCAAATGCAAATGCGAAATGCGTGCAACTGCTGATCTAAATACTAGGGATATGATGCCAATGCGAGATGCTAATGCAAAAGCCGATGCTGAAGGCCGATGTGAAGCTGATGCTAACAAAAACACAAGAATGGGTGCTTGCAAGATGATGCGATGCTGATGCTAATGCTAAAATAACAAGGCAAAAGATAAAGAAATCCTGTGCACAGAGGAAATCACAGGCAGGAAAATGATAAGTTGTCGGACTCATCAGCCAGATTATTGAGGTTATCAACCTAAAAGACGGGATATGACAAGCCAATCAAGTCTTGTCAACCCGGCCGCCTGACAGCGTGACAATTGTCAACCGAGTAGTTGGGGATACCAGCCCAAGAAAAAAGGGGGCATGACAAACATACCATTTGTCAAGCAAAACAGGGCCCTGTCCGCACGGACCAAGGGCGAACAAAGAGATTTCGTGCCCGCGAAAACTCAACACAGAAGAGAGAAACAAAAGGTCCTTGACCGCTAGGTCAGAGGGTCAAACAACTAGATTCCACGCCCGCGAAAACCCAGAAAAGAAAGGATAAGGACCTTGACCGCCTGGTCAAAACGTCAAGTAGCTGGATTTCCTGCCCGGGGAAATCCGAGAAAGGGGCTAGGACCTTGACCATCAGGTCAAAAGGTCAAGCCACAGGATTTCCTGCCCAAGGAAATCCGAGAATGGGCTAGGACCTTGACCATCCGGTCAAAAGGTCAAGCCACAGGATTTCCTGCCCAAGGAAATCCGAGAGAGGGGCTAAGGTCCTTGACCATCTGGTCAAAAGGTCAAGCCACAGGATTTCCTGCCCAAGGAAATCCGAGAGAGGGCCTAAGGACCTTGACCATCAGGTCAAAAGGTCAAGCCATAGGATTTCCTGTGCAAGGAAATCCAAGGACTTTGACAGCCCGGTCAAAGTCAACTAGCTGGATTCTGCGCCTGCGATAGTCTAGGAGAGACAAAGGACATTTGACCGCCTGGTCAAAGCCAACAAGGTGGATTTCGCGCTCGCGAAAATCCAAAAGGGGCACATGACATGGACCGCCCGGTCAAAGCCAAGAAGCTGGATTTCGTGCCGGCGAAAATCCAAAAGGGGCAAATGACCTTGATCGCCCGGTCAAGATCAGCTAGTTGGATTCCACTCCCGCGAAAATCCAAGAAGGGGCAAATGACATTGACCGCCAGGTCAAAGACAACAAGCTGGATTTCACGCGCACAAAAATCCAAGAAGGGGCAAATGACGTTGACCGCCCGGTCAAAGTCAAGAAGTTGGATTCTGCACCCGCGAAAATCAAAAAAGGGCAAAAGGACCTTGACCACCCGGTCAAAATCAACAACTGGATTTCGCGCCCGCGAAAATCCAAAAGGGCAGAAGGGCCTTGACCACCCGGTCTAGATTAACAAGCTGGATTTCGCGCCCACGAAAATCCAAAAAGGCAGAAGGACCTCATCGGTTCAGAAGAAGATCCCGGAAAACAAAGCGATGACCCTTAGATTATTCCCCAGGAAGGAAAACTGCAAAGGTTCCCCGAAGGGTAGAACTGCAATATGATGATTGTCGAGGCTGTGGTGTAGAGACTGGCGCTTATGCTGTGATGCATGCTCAGATTCTTGTTTGCTGGAATCTTCAATATTGCTTGCAAAAGGAGAGGACTTATTCGTAAATATCCATAATTTAAGGGCTTTATTGCAAATTGCCCAACCATGACTGTTTTTAACTACTATACTGCCATTGTGTTGTGACATTTGAGACTCTACTACATGTCAACAAATGTCTGCTTCAAATTAAACTTCCCACGTCCCTTGTGGACTAATTTGCAAATTCGCGAAACATACGAGGGTTTTCTGCAAATTACCCCATGTGGTGCATTTTGTGGGCCATATGCTGGCTTTTCTTTGACACTGTGTACTCTGCTCTTGAAGTGCAAGCTGTGAGATGCTAGGGGTTGAAACGCAATTGTCACGGCCATTTTGCATTATGAACCCTGACTTATTTCACACGTGGGTCTCACTGAATAACTGCCAAGGGACATTCTCCACTTCTATTCCTGCTTCTTGGGAATGCGTGGGGCTTTATGCTGCTTGATTTTTCATGGTTCTGCTGATTTGATTTCATGTCCCCAAAACAACATGTATGCATACATATTTTTCGTGAAGAAAAATCCCTCTTTTTCATGGTTCCCGCGAAAACTCAACACAGAAGAGAGAAGCAAAAGGACCTTGACTGCCTGGTCAGAGGGTTAAAGAATTGGATTTCGCACCCACGAAAACCAAGAAAAGAAAAGATAACGACCTTGATCGCCTGGTCAAAAGGTCAAGCAGCTGGATTTCCTACCCGGGGAAATTCGAGAAAGGGGCTAGGACCTTGACCATCAGGTCAAAAGGTCAAGCCACAAGATTTCCTGCCCAAGGAAATCCGAGAGAGGGGCTAAGGACCATGACCATCTGGTCAAAAGGTCAAGCCACAGGATTCCCTACCCAAGGAAATCCGAGAGAGGGGCTAAGGACCTTGACCATCAGGTCAAAAGGTCAAGCCACAGGATTTCTTGCCCAAGGAAATCCAAGGACTTTGACCGCTCGGTCAAAGCTAGCAAGGTGGATATCGCGCCCACGAAAATCCAAAAGGGGCACATGACATTGACCACTCGGTCAAAGTCAAGAAGCCGTATTCCATGCCTGCGAAAATCCAAATGGGGCAAATGACCTTGACTTCCTGGTCAAGATCAGCAAGCTGGATTCCGCCCCCGCGAAAATCCAAGAAGGCGCAAATGACGTTGACCGCCCGGTCAAAGTCATGAAGCTAGATTCCACACCCGCGAAAATCCAAAAGGTACAAATGACATTGACCGCCCGGTCAAAGTCAGCAAGCTGGATTTCGCGCCCGCAAAAATCCAAGAAGGGGCGAATGACGTTGACTGCCCGGTCAACGTCAAGAAGCTGGATTCCGCGCCCGCGAAAATCCAAAAGGGGCAAAAGGACCTTGACCACCCGGTCAAGATCGGCAAGCTGGATTTCACGCCTACGAAAATCCAAAAGGGCAGAAGGACCTTGATCACCAGGTCAAGATCAGCAAGTTGGATTTCGCGCCCGTGAAAATCCAAAAGGGCAAAAGGACCCCAACGGTTTAGAAGGAGATCCCGAAAAACAAAGCGATGACCCCTGGATTATTCCCCAGGAAGGAAAACGGCAAAGGTTCCTCGAAGGGTAGAACTGCAATATGCTGATTGCCGAGGCTGTGGTGTAGAGACTGGCGCTTATGCTGCGATGCATGCTCAGATTCTTGTTTGCTGGAATCTTCAATATTGCTTGCAAAAGGTGAAGACTTATTCGTAAATATCCATAATTTAAGGGCTTTATTGCAAATTGCCCAACCATGACTGTTTTCAACTGCTATACTGCCATTGTGCTGTGACATTTGAGACTCTACTGCATGTCAACAAATGTCTTCTTCAAATTAAACTTCCCACGTCTCTTGTGGACTAATTTGCAAATTCGTGAAACATAGGGGGTTTTCTGCAAATTACCCCATGTGGTGCATTTTGTGGGCCATATGCTGGCTTTTCATTGACACTGTGTACTCTACTCTTGAATTGCAAGTTGTGAGATGCTAGGGGTTGAAACGCAATTGTCACGGCCATTTTGCATTCTGAACCCTGACTTATTTTACACGTGGGTCCCACTGAATAATTGCCATAACTGCCAAGGGACATTCTCCACTTCTATTCCTGCTTCTTGGGAATGCGCGGGGCTTTATGCTGCTTGATATTTCATGGTTCTGCTGATTTGATTTCATGTCCCCAAAACAACATGTATGTATACATATTTTTTGTGAAGAAAAATCCTTCTTTTCCTTTCAAAATCCTTCTTCTTCCTCCCTACTCCCTTTTCTCATACAAAACCCATAGCTCCTCCTCCCCTTCTTCGCTTTCTCCGTCCCCCTCATCCTCTTACGGCAGCGGCGTGCAGGAGGTGGGCCGACAGGGTGCTCTAGGCTGGTGCGGGCGTCAGTTAGGTGCGGCGAGGCAGTGGTCGGGCGACTGCGGCTGATCGGCGGCGGTATGGCCAACAACGGCATGGATCAGACCCTCCGAGACTGGCTGGAAAGGTGCTCACCGGTGGAGGTAACCTCTCTTCCTCTCTTGATCCTGCTTTGTGTGTTTGCAAGCCCCTTCTGTTTCGGGTGGTGATGGAATGGCCTGATGGTGGGCCAATGAAGGGTTGAACGCTGGTGTAAGTGGGTAATAGGTTGGTTATGGCCGTGGAGAAGGTGATTGTGGCCGTGAGATGGTGGCAGGCTAGATGGGGGTGATGGAAGGCTGTGAAGAAAGTTCAAGGCTTGAGTTACAAAGAAATTTGCTGCTTGCCGAATATGCCATATGCCATTTTTGATTTCTGTAGCTAACTGCTTTAAATCAAGTTGTTGAATCATCTGATAGCCTATCTAGAGTATTTCATCTTTACAAATTTAACAAGAGAATATAGTCACATCAAACACTAAATTACTATTGTATGCCTGTCCATACTTGCATTTTTGCCACCATATGCCTTAGTACTTTATTTAAATGCCATGCTCCTTGCTATTATGTCTGTTTTTTTGATTATAATGCAATATTCGACTTTCCATGGATTCCATGTGCCCTTGTGCTTTTTCCCTGTAGGATGATCCAGTTCCCGAGGAAGGGACTCCACAGTCCTCACGGGATATGGCGTCTAGCTCTCGTTCTCGGCGGCGAGGTAGTTCCTCGAGGTCACGTGCCTCTAGTAGCTCGACTCCTGTCGTCCCTGATGAGGTAAGCCCAAACTAGAGGTAAATGTGCATATAAACCTGGTGTTCTATCTGACTAATGTATTCCAGGAGTCTAGTAATTTCGAGGGGCGGCTATTGAGCGACCATCAATTCTGTGAGGGTCCAGACTTTAGGGTAATTTTCCCGCCTTAACTGAGCTTTTATCATTATAAATTGCTTTCTGACTTGGCATTAACCCTATTTTCAATGTTTCAAGAGGGGGATGCAAACCGGATCATGCGATACCACTAGGGCCCGATGCTTGATCACTTCCACCACCTACCTGATTTTCTGCAGGATTTCCTCCTACACCACTCCCCATTTGGAGGTTTGCTGCGCATACCCATCATTCACGGCCATTATAACTTTTTCAGGGCTATGGTGGAAAGGTGGAGGTTTGAGACGCACACTTTCCATTTTCCATTCGGCGAGTTGACCATCTTGCTTGACTAGTGGGTTCTGTTGACGGGTCTTCCTTTCGGTGACGAGCCGATCATAGGTGAGACCACTCACGGTATGCATCTTGCTCCTGCACACTTAGGTTGTGTTCCTCCAAAGCCACCTCGGGGGAAATACATGATCACAGTAGGATGGCTGAGTGAGTGGGACAAATTCTGGCCCAACCATGAGCCTGACAGCGAGGAGGCAGACTTTGTACTGAGGCATTTTCTGCTGGACCTTCTGGCCATGATGTTCTGCGATTCATCTGCTTATTGCATCCATGCTGATTGGATAGCATATTTAACCAATATGGAGCATCTGGACCACTATGACTGGGCCGGCAGTAGCTATACTTGGCTGATCTGCGGGCTTGACAATGTGGTTAAGCTCGGGCACCGCTCTTATGTGGGGTTGTACCCTCTGCTGACTATAAGTATCTGCTTTCATTATTTTGCAAAACAAAACTCCTTTATGCTTAATATGTAATATACTGACTTCTGTCTACCATTTCCAGTACTGGATCATGGAGCATATCACCAGAGGGCATAGCTTCGGTCGTCTGCGGGACGAGCTCCTACCCCTTCCCCGCCAGTGGGTCGAGCCTAATCATCTGGCTGCTACTGGGGTTTACAGTTACGAGTCCTACCGGTATCTGCTGGACCTGGTAGAGCTCGAGGATGTAAGTTTCCCATCCTTTTTATGTTGTATCCTCTTAATGCCTACTTTGATTGCATATATATATTTGTCTTGCTTCGAAATAGGTTCATCTGTGCCCGTTCTCCAGATACGACGGCTTCGACTGGGCTCCCCTGAACTCTAGCCGCGTTCTTAGGGACAAGCAGGTGAAGTTTTATTGCATGAAAAAGTCGGCCTACTTCCTTTCGGGGCGAGTGCGGCATCAGTTCTTGAACGAGTTCTATATTCCTGCCCCTCCCCCTTCTAACATGGATCGTCCGGCTACGACCCGCTCAGTTGCTAGAAGCCGGCATGCAACAGCCATAGCTTCCCAGGACAGACATGTCATTTGGGAAGTTAACTACACGGACTATCTGGCTTGGTATAGGCGTGTTGGGAAGCCGTACCTATTTGAGGAGGCAGTGCGGGATAGCCAGTGCGGAATGTGGTATGCCTCCGACTGGGCCAAGGTATATGATTGCCATTCCTGCTTAATATTGCTGATATATGAATTATAAGTCTGACATTTGCCATAATTCACAAGGCTTCGAGGAACAATTTGGCACCTTTTACGCTGACATTCGCCGGAAGAGGGTAAGATTTCTACTTTGCAAATTATCACGTTCAGCTTAAAGCACGCCTGACATATCTGTCTTTTTGCAGGAACTGCGCTGACATAACATCATCCAGGTATGTTTCTTTTTCTGCTTCTGTTACTGTTACTGCATATTTTTCTTTATAACTCTGACTGTTAACTGAAAACTTTGACATTGTAGCAAGATTTCCCAGCCCAGGAGGTGAATGTGGCCAGTAGCGGGGATTTTACCATGGAGGCATCTAAGGAGGACCGCTCAGACACTGAGGTTACCCAGGTGGTCTGTGATTCTGCTCCCCATTCCCAAGCTACTACAGCTGCTCAGTGGTCACGTCGAATCACCCGTCAAGGCGCCCGTCTCCTAGCAGAATACTTCCAAAAGGCGGCATTTGACGAAGAAGATTCAGACGAGGAATAGCTTCTTTTGTATTTTGCAGTTCATTCCAATTTTGTAAGAACAATGGAAAATTGTAATCCTTTGAAAATTTATAAAAAATCCAGATCTTGTGATGTGCCCCCCTCCGAGGTTTTATGTGCATGCCGTATGTAGGCTTTCTGTGCAGGTTAAAAATAAATGGCGCCGATTTGGCGAGATCCCAAATTCAGGGGAGATGCTGCTGAAATTTGCAACCATTCCAGGCACCAACAAGGTGCACCGCATATGTGCGCCCTTCAGATGCGCCTCCAAAAATGGCGAGTTTGATTTTCCTTTTTGCTAAAACCCATTTTTTGTTTTTCTATATAAACTTGCATTCTGCGAGAGAGGCCGCCGTCTTTTCTGAAAAACAACACCAGATCTCTACTTTGGATTCTTTTCTTTGGATTTTTCTAAGCATTTGGCGAGTTTTACTCTCTACATCACAATGGTATGTATATATGTCCTTTGCTGTTTCTCTGTTGATTTATGCTTTGCTGCATACTGCGATATTATTCCGGCTCTATAGCAAAATATCTTGAAGATCTCTCTTGATTTCTACATATGCTTTATATATATATATTACATTCTGCTGGATTACGATATTGGCCACGCCTTTATGTCCTGTCTTGTTTTCTTTACTGCTATATTTGGCCCAAATCTATGCTTGCAGAGTTATCCTACCATGGTGACACCAAAATAATGCTCTGATGCTCTACGTGGCTGGATTGATGCCCTGACAATCGTTGACCGCGAACAATTGCGGGACTGGGGCATTTCTTCCTCCCTTTTGAGTATAGCCAAGGTGGAGGTGAACTGGCATCTGCTATGCACTGTGGCCCGGTTTTGGAAACCAGCCTTGCATGTCTTCCACTTTGGGCAGGTAGAGATGACCTTGTCTTTGGAGGAAGTCAGACGGATCTGCGGCTTGTCACCATTCATGCCCCCTTTAGTCTTTACTTGCCATGACAGCTATGTTCATGTTTTGAGCTGACTCACGGGTGTGGCCAGAAATGTCTATGAAGAGAGACTTGTTTACAGAGATGGATGTACAATAATGGTGCGCCTAGATTATTTTGATGAGATCATCAATGCCCGTTCATCTCTAGGCATCCTGTGGCTTTACAGCTTCGTACTGTGCTTCCTCGGGGAGCTCATATTTAGCCATGGCCGAACGACTGTGGCAATCGAGGTGGCAGAGATAACCTGGGCGATAGTGGTCCACTAGATTGATTTGGCTCCTGTTCTCCTTACTGAAACCTATATCAGTTTAGACCGGGCGTTGAAGCGCTCCCACCATTTCCATGGATGCGGTGCCCTGATGCAAGTAAGCAAGCTATTTTACTCTTTTATTCTGCTGTGCTTTTCTTAACTATAATTCCATTTTTGCCAAGTTTGGTTTGCTGCCCATATGGGAATGAAGATTCTCCATCCTCGGCCGTCTACTTTTGAAGCCTATAGCCGTACTCACCATTCTAGGACACTCCCAAGGGTGCAAGAGCTGTGCAATAGACTGCAGAATCTTGATGAGGATTCAGTGACATGGTGCATCCGGCGTCCAGGACCTTTACTACCTTTTTTAATGCCAGGGATATGCGGCTCGTGGTTCTTCCGGGGTTTTCGGGAGGTGTGGAGTATCATCCCGTCCGGGTCCTCCGCCAGTTCGGCTTCTGCCAGGATTCTATTGAGCAAAGCCCCTGCCCTGAACGGTACAAGAGATATATAGTTGGCTCAAATGCAACAACTTCAGAACTGGCCCGCAAAACGCAGGCTGGCGTCAAGTCTTCTGATCTTGCCATCATTGAGGGCTCCGACTGCACGATTGAATATGAAGCCGAGATACGAGAGACATGGCCTTTGAGCGAGATTCCTCCTAACGGCACTGGTTTCGCAGGGGCTAGCAGTTTGAAAAGGCCCAGAATTGATTAGAAATACATGTATCAGTGATGGACCACATTAAGATTTTATGTCATTTCTGCATTGCTTATATCTGTTCATGTATTTCAGAACTGCTTTCAAGATTAAATAATCGGCATGCCCCTGGTCTCAGATTTTTCCAATTAAAAGAAGCGACTAGCATGCCCCTAGTCAAATGCTAATTTGCCCATACCACGACCAATAAGGCAGTTGTCATGCCCCTGGTCGAAATACGGCCAAAACGCCTTGCAAAGTAAATGCAAATCAACTAAATGCTGTGCAAAAGGTGCGAATGGAAAGTGAGAGTTAATTGACATATTGGTGCCCTTAGCGCCAAGGAAGCCTGTTTTGCCTGCTGTAGGAGATGACACTGCCCTCGACTCATGTGGCACTAACCTAGGCACTTAGGTTTATTTGTGGCTCTCCTTCAGATTTATGGGCCTCATGCCAAGTCCTTGGGGCCCTATATCTACTTCTTCAAGGATTCATTTTCTTTTCTCCCTCATAGGCATGCTAAACCTACCCTACTCCTGCTTGGAGGTAAAATACACTTAAGCTGAGGGGGTGGCTACTATTTCCCTTGTGTTGAAGGGGTGGCTGGTCCCTTCGATTATGTGGGCTTGGTTAGTGCATGCTCCGACTCCTCTCCAAGCTATATGGTAGGAGTAAGGTTGTTCACATGCCTCTCTCAATGGAGCTTAGCTTCTTTTTACTGCTTCTGTCTTCCTATTTTCTTTTATGCTCCAAAGTCAGTGTATTTTTCTTTCATGCTCACGCTCTCTCTAGACCTAACATTTTTCCCTCCCTCTGGAGATATAGGTCCCGTGGGGATTTGTTCAATTAGCCTATTTCTCTAAAATCTCTCTCTCACACCCTAAGCTTCTAGGGTAGTAGCACATGAGGAGGACTTGTCATGTCTTACGTAGGTAGGCTTCCGATTTTCCTCATCGAGCAATGATGATGCTATGCAGAAAGAAAAAGTGCAGAAAAATGATTCCTATTGTGCTAGAATGCAATAAAAATATAATCAAACATGAGAATGCATGACTCATGGTGTAAGGCTTAGGATTGACTAAGAGTCACTGATAGTACTTCTTTAAGTAAGAGGCATTGACAGGCTCTGGCTTCTTTGTATGGTCCATGCCTTCAAGAATGACTGCACCCCCTGACAGGGCCTCCTTAACCACAAAGGGTCTGCGCCAATTAGGCCTAAACTTCCCTAGTGCATCGGTAAATGAATGGCATGCAAAACCAAGTCTCCTGGTCCAAGGCTTCTAGGACGGACTTTCTTCTGATATGCCTGGGCCATTCTCTTTTGGTAGCATTGGGCATGATGCAGAGCTTGCAATCTGTGCTCATCAATTAGATCCAGCTGAACATTACGGTCCTGTACCCACTCAACCTCTTCTAATTCTGCCTCTTTCAAGATTCTTAATGATGGAATATCGACTTCAAAGGGAAGGACTGCCTCCATGCCATACACCAAAGAGTAAGGTGTTGCTCCGGTTGACGTCCGAATGGAGGTCCTGTAAGCCCATAATGCATAAGGCAGCTTCTCATGCCAATCTTTTTGAGTCTCGGCCATCTTCTTCAAGATTTTTACCAGATTTTTATTAGCCGACTCTACTGCCTCATTCATTTGAGGTCGATAGGGAGAGGATCTGTGATGCCTGATCTTGCAACTCTGGAGGAAATCCTCAACCTTCTTTGCTATGAAATTAATTCCATTATCAAAAATGATAGCAAATGGAACCCTAAATCTGGCGACAATATTATTCTTGATGAATTTTTCTGTAATAGATGCTGTGACCGCTTTGTATGATGCCGCCTCGACCCACTTCATGAAATAATCAATGGCTACCAGGATATAACGGTGCCCATTGGATGCAATTGGATGAATGGCCCCGATAACATCAATTCCCCAATTAGAGAACGACCAAGGAGATGACATACTATGCAATTCTTGTAGGGGGAGCATGTATAAAATTGCCGTGTATCTAGCAGTTATGGCATCATCTGACAAAGTTGCAACAGTTTGTTTCCATGGTGGACCAGAAATACCCCTGTAGCATAATTTTCTTGGCTAGGAGATCCCCATTCATGTGTGGACCGCAGGTGCTTGCGTGGACTTTCAACATTAGCACATCTGCCTCCTTTTTGTCTACGCACCTGAGAAGCATCTGATTATAAGACCTTCTATATAGTTGCCCAGCCCCGAGCACATATTTGGATGCTAACCGCATCAGGGTCTTCTTATCTACTATAGAAATGCCGAGAGGGAAAATGCCAGACTCCAGAAAAGCTTTAATATCATTATACCAAGGTAGTTCAATAGATGAAGGCGCCTCTTGGACATGCATACAATGTGCTGGCTGTTCAATGCATGTGACTGAAATGTCTATAGCCTGTGCCTCTGGGAGTGATAACCATGATGCCAGAGTTGCCAGAGCGTCTGCATATGCATTCTTAGCTCGCTTCATGAAGGAAAATTTAACATCTTCAAATCCTTCAGTCAATTTCAGCAAATGTTCATGATATAGTACGAGCTTCTAGTCTTTTGTCTTCCAGTCGCCATTGACTTACGAGATAACCAGCATTGCGTCACCAAATACGTGAAGTTCTCGAGCGCCTTGGTCCCTTGCCACTTGTAAACCTAAAATACAGGCTTCATATTCAGCTTCATTATTGGTGCAGTCAAATGTCAGCTTTCTTGCAAAGGGAATTAGCTATCCTTGTGGCGTTGCTAGAACTGCACCGATGCCTCTTCATCATTTATTGATTGCACCATCGAAGTACAAACACCACTGATGCTCATTCTAAGGCCCTTCCAACTCCTCCTCGCCCATTGCAAATAATATATCTTCATCTAGGAACTGGGTCAGCAAAGGTTGATATTCTGGCGAAGGTAAGCCGGCCAAACGATCTGGCATGGCTTGTCCCTTCAAGGATTTTTGTGTGACAAAGGTGATATCGTATTGGGATAACATCACCGGCCATTTAATACATCTGCCCACCAATGCTGGCTTCTGGAACAAATACTTGATTGGGTCATGCTGACATAATAAGAATACCGGATATGCCATCATATAATGCCGAAGGCATTGTGTGGCCCATACCTGGGACAAGCAGACCTTCTCTATTGGGCTGTATTTAACCTCGCAGTCATTGAACGTTTTGCTAAGGTAATAGATAGCCTTCTCTTTACGCCCAGATTCATCATGCTGCCCCAGAACTACGCCCATGGAATGTTGTGTTGTGGAGAGATATAATAGTAGGGGCGTCCTGGCGTGGGGGGAACTAAAACTGGAGGCTTCATTAGGAGCTGCTTGATTTTATCAAAGGCCGCTTGACATTCATCATTCCATCAAGTCTGAGCATTTTTCCTTAGCAGCTTGAATATGGGTTCACATATAGGTGTAAGATGTGCAATGAACCTACTGATATATTGTAGCTGGCCTAATAAACCACGAATCTCTTTCTCAGTGGTCGGGGGAGGCATGTCAATAATAGCCCTGGCTTTGTGGAATAATGCTGTCATGGCCATCTGTTATGTTGCACCTGCATTCTTCAATCCGAATGGCATTACTTTGTAACAGAAGACTCCCCATGGAGTGATGAAAGATGTCTTCTCCATATCTTCTTCAGCGATTCTGATCTAGTTGTATCCAGAAAACCCGTCCATAAAAGACAACATCTTATGCCCTGTAGTGTTGTCTACCAGAATATCGATGTGGGGAAGCGGGAAATCATCTTTGGGGCTCGCTTTGTTGAGATCTTGATAATCTATGCATATGCGAACCCGTCCATCCTTTTTCAGCACTGGGACCACGTTGGCGAGCCATTCAGGATATAGCACAACCTTGAGAAAGTTGACTTTGTGCTATTTCATAATCTCCTCTTTAAGCTTCAAGAGCCACTGGGGTCGCCATCTACGGTGCTTCTGCTTGACTAGCTTTGAATTGGGTATAAGCGGTAATGTATGAACTACCACTTCAATGTCTAAACCCACCATGTCATCATAACTCCATACAAAGACATCTACATATTCCTTCAGGAAAGCTATAAACTCAGCCTTTGCTTGTGGTGATAACTTGGCACTGATGCATGTTTCTCTTTTTTCCTCTGCCGTGCCGATGTTGATAAGCTCTATTTCTTCCTCCACATGAAGATTAAGGCCTTCTGGATCATCATCATAGAATGGAATCTATGACGGCTCATCCTCATTATCTTCTCCCTGAACTTCATCCTCTTCTTCATTCTGACAGGATTTCTCTTTCAAACGTCGAGTCTGTTATGTCAACTGAGAAGACTTCTTCTGACTCTACGCCCTGATGGCGTTTAAGAACTGTCACGGTGACCTTTGTGTTTTTATGCCGACAATGTGCTACTTCTTCTACTTCCCTGTCTGGATGATCTGAGGAGCTAGGAGTCCCTGCCTCTGATGTGGATGCCTCTTTATTCCAGGCTTTGGATTTTTTGATTTTTTTGGTATTTACCTTTTTTCTGTTAGTTGTACAAAATTCTGCTTGCTGGCGGCTACTTTGCTGTAAACTGGTGAGGCCGCCACTGCCTGTAATACTTGTGCTGGCTTCAAGGTTTTGATCCTCACCCTCCAGATGAGGCTTATATTGCCAATACCAACTAGACCCACCTCCCGGCTGATAGGAGATTAACTCCAATGGTCTAGTATCCCTTCCATCTGTTTCTTGCAGGACCATAATTGAAACCTAGTCCGGAGGTGGTATTGGTGCTTCTACTGGTGGTGCTGTAGCAATTGCTTTGCCCTTCCTCCTGTGGTCATGCTCTGCTATATCTTCTGCAAGCACATCTAGCTGCTCCTGAAATAAGAGGTCCAGATCCCCTATGTCATCATCTGAGTCTGCTTCTTGAACCACAATCTGGGCTGTCGACTGCTCTATCTGCACGACTCCCTGTTTAATACCCTGCTGCTCTGGCTGGCTGTTGTCTTGATACGAATCCTCTAAGCAGATCCAAGCTGATGATGCTGCATATGAACTGCGGTTCGGATCTATAATGCATGCGCTAGTAAACTTGGATAAATCTCGTGGAATAATCATCTTGGAAGACTTACCATGACATTGTGATCTCCTCCTTTGGCAGCAACGTTCATAACCCAAACCATCTCACACGACCCATTCTTTGGCCTCGATCGGCTCGGCGATTCCTTGGCCATAAAGCCCCAGAGGCGATCCTTTCTCGTATCCCCATTTGCGACACAGGTTGTCGACCATCAAACGGGGGTTGCCAGAAGTGGCCAAGTGGCCGACAAGCTCGGAGGGTGGAATAAAATTAACCGGCTCAAACCGATTAACCCGATAGAGGACATCGGAAGGTTTGGGCTCGAAGTGAATGGTCTGAGGGGCCAGAGCTGAGACAGATTCAACCTTCTCCATGTCTTCTGCCAGGATAACA
>JAMKQA010009338.1:0-12206 GCA_024699735.1 Posidonia australis | reverse complement strand
GCATCAGAACACACCCTAACCCAACGCCGCTGGCATCACTGTACACAGTGAAGCCACCACTTCCAGAAGGCAGAGTCAACACAGGGGCAGAAACCAGACGAGACTTCAGCTCTTGGAAACTCACTTTGTAGGATAAAATTCCTTTTCTTGGATACTACCCCCTACCTCAACTCTTGAGAATCTTTGGAGAAGCCTAAGCACACTTAGATCCCTACCTTGTAGAGGCAAAGTCTGGTGTACTCATGATCAAACAAGCAAACCAATGCAAACCACAGAACAAGGGAGGGGGAATGCAATTCCTAACTTAGGATTCTAATTTATTTTTACAAGAATCAAGGGAGGGAGGAGTGATTCTTGTAAAAACAAATGACAACACAAACACCTTTCCTAAATACTTTACAACAGGTTTACTAAGGACTTAGGTGGTTATTTGTGTAACCCAAGATAATACTCACATAAATTAGTTCCCAAAAAGGGCCATGCAAATCACAGAAAAAACTTCGATTTTTATTTAGATTTTCGAAAAACACCCAAAAAACTAAAGCTTTGGTCCCTACGACAAAGCGGACCACCTCACACCTTGGTTATTTGGGTCAGTTATAAAAACTGAATTTTGTTTAGATGTGTAAGACGCTAAGACTTACATAAGACACTAGCAGTTCGGCGTATAAGATGTGGCTGCATCCATTTAAGCATAAAAGAAAACCAAACAAGCAAGAGATCGTGGTGCCTCAAAACACTATGAGGGATTCCACCACGACTCTTAAAAATTTGTGAATATCTTTTAAAAAAAAGATGCAACGAAAAGAAAAAAGAAGAAAAGGATGCTCACCTTAGCACCAGGGCACTTTTAGTCGTCTCACTATGATCGTTAGATTGTGGATATAGGATTTTAGAAGGAAGTGTTCTAAGTGTACATTTTGTAGCCTTTCATCACTTCGCTTTTGTCCCTTTTGTGTTTCCAACTTCTCCACTCTACGTATGTTGAAGCCGATGTAAACGTCACTTTCGGCTCGCTTTCAGTGGCCCTTAAGACGCTTGGGGAGTGTCAATGGTCTCACCACTTTGGATTTACCTCAGGTTGGCTTGGAAACTTTCCTTTTTTTCCTCTCTCCTATAGTGGCTACTAGCTGACCCATTTGCATCGCTAGACGAGCTATGGCTTGGGTATTGGCTATGAGAGATTGACCCATGGAACTCATGAAGCTGTATGTGGCCCTAACAAATTAATGTCTCTAAACTCTTTTCTAAAGAATTGATATTTCTATCTTCAAAGCTTGGTGGTTGAAAAGATGGAATGACTTGTGGACCCTGACTGTAATAAAGTCAAGGCTGATTGGGACTTGCTTGATTCAGATTTGACATAATTTGATGTGATCCTTGGGTCCATGAAAAATTGGAATGGTTCCTCCATCCAGGATTATAGGTGGGGCAAATGGATCATGACATTGCTTTTGAAAAGCCACATTGACTTGCTCAGGTTCATTAACTGTTGGGCTCATGAATGGACATTCTTCAACAAGATGATTAGATACTTGGCATCTAGTGCAAATAAGGTTGGATTGTGAAACTTGACTCACAAGGGCACTATTTTGAAGCTCAAGGACTTTAATTCTACGTACCAAGGTAGCTATTTTTACTTAATCAACAGCGGATGTTTCTACTACATGCTTGCCTTTAAAAGATGTAACAGTATCACTAGTGGTTTCCCACTGAATAGTTTTGTCAACTATCTCTTCTAAAAATGTCTAAGCCTCTTGTTCACTTTTTCCCATGAAATTCCATTAACACATAAACTCCAACAATGTCCTAGAAGAATAATTTAGCCCTTCATAAATAATTTGATACAATCTCCACTTTTCAACTCCATGGTGTAGGCATTAAACTAAAAGATCTTTAAACCTCTCTAGGTATTTCCAAAATGGTTCAGAATCTATTTGCTTGAGTCCATTAATTTCTTTCCTAAGTTGTTAGGCCTTATGATGTGGAAAATATTTCTTCAAGAAAACTTTCACAAAATCATTCCATGTACTTATTGAATCAATGAGAAGACTATATAACCACTTCTTTGTGCCATCCTTAAGTGCAAATGATATGAATCTCAATTTAATTGCATCATCAAATAACTATTGTAACTTGATCATTGCACATACTTTCTCAAACTCCCTAACAAAAGATAGGTATCTCCTTCTCCATTAAATTTGGGCAACATACTAATGTTGTAGCCTTTAAACTCAAAATTATTCCCATTAGGTGCAGGCATTCTAATGCATGAAAGTTAAGCTGTTTTAATAGGATAGTATTTATCCTAAGGGATTATTGATTGATTATTTCATACATCTTTGTATCTTCAATATTAATTTTAAAACACTCAAATAGGTTGGATTCTAAACTAACCAAACGATGGGTATGGTCGCTAACCCAAACTAGCATGCACAAACTAACTTGACTTGATAGATTAACGAATCCTAAATTAGATGAGAATCTAGATAGTTGAGACGATACCTAAATCTAAAGATAGATGAGATATGAATGGATGCTAACCCTAATCAAAATACACAAGGCACACACAAAAAAATCCTAACTCTAAGGTTGACTTAGAAATCTAGACACCTCTTAACTTTAAAGTTGGCTTTCAAGATTATCAAACTCAAAAATCCCTAACCTAAATAATCAGGCAAGTGGAGAAATGTAGGAGGCTCCTCGTACTTTCACAACGGACCTAATTAAAGAACCACCTTCTTTTTAAGACGTTGTAGCCATGTAAACTACTTGCCTAAACACCAAAAAGGTAAGAAAATTCCAAATTTGATTCTCTATTAAGCTTCCTTTCCTAATTGAGATCGAAAACCTAAGGGTCGATGTGTAATTAATTTTAAATTAATGTAAAATCCAGTCTAATTATCCATTTAATGTAAAACCATGGAAATATTGTAATATTTATATGAATGTTTTATATAATGGATAATCAAATATACCTAGTGTTTGTGGTGGCTTATTGGCTACTTATGCATCAGTTTGTGCTTGTGGAAACTATTTGGAATCCAATCAAATATGGCACAATGACCTCGAGATGCGTGCCCAACTTTTTCCCCACTTCTTTTCCCTTTCTTTCCTCCCTTTTCTCTTTATTTTCCCCTCTCCTTTCCCTCTTCACATGGCCTTCTTCCTCCTTCTCATCTTTTCCTACTTTCTCCTTTCCACCACCTATGCCCTACTCCATTTAGCCCTGCCCATCTTAGATCCTCCATGGCAGGCTGGCAGCCAACGGAAGACCCGAAGTGGCAGGAGAAGGTGAAGATGGTGTGGAAAGCCACCGGAAGAGAGGAAACCAGTGGGAGAAGGGCTGATTTAAGAGAAAAGGGGCTGAGCCGAGTAAGGAAGAGGAGGAGAGTCCCTGAGGGCCTGAGGTGCATGTGTCGCCACCGAGGACTCGCCGGAGATCATTGGAAAACCTAAGAGGTGCGTGCCCTACTCTCTCCCCTGTTCTGTCATGTTTTGGGTTCAAGGGAAATAATGGCATAAAAATGTTTAAATGCATGATTAAGTCATGAAAAATTATGTGGATGTATGGAATGTGATGCATGATGTAAATGGGTAGGGATCATGCTAATTTGTTTAGGTTTTGATGGGATTTTTGCAAGGAATGCCATATCTGTATTTTGAGTGGGGCTCCCTGAGCTCAGTGTCTTTAGAAATTTCTCTCTTAATGCATGATGATCAAAATCTGGTTTTGTTTGTTCAGTCTTGTAATGGACTTGCGAATCTGTACCCCATGTTTTTCTTATGATTTTCGGGCAAGAATTGTGGTGGAATTGGCCTGAATTTTATAGGGTGCGCTGTAGGACAGATTTCTGTCGGAAATCTTGAGTTTCTTGCATTTGCAAATTAATATCTTGGTGCATGTTTAAGGAAATCATGATTTGTCTATGCGGTTTTGTTGTGGATCCGAGAGTATACATCTCTTGATTTTATCATGATTTTTCGTGGTCAGATTTGGGTAGATTTTGATTAGAATTCTGGAGCATGTGTAACAAGGTAGAATTTGTTTATGTCCTGAACTCAGTAGCTTTGCACATTTGTTCCATGATATTTACATGTTAATTTTTAGATTGGTTTGAAGTGTTTTGAAGTGGATTTCAAGGTCTACACCCCAGATTTATTTGGAAATTTTATGTGTTTGATAAATCGGGCAAATGGCCTAAGTTCTGTCGAAGTTCAAAATGCATGCAACCCTGTTTTGTTAATGTAAAGCCCTAGTTATTTACATGCTTATGTTAACACTAATTACATGCATTGCTTGAATATAAATGTATAATAAGGAACTATGAGGAAACCCAAATTAAATGCTGAAACATGCATGGAGTTAACCTAAAGAATGTCAGGTGAAATTTGGGTTGAAACACATATGATTGAAAATGAAATGTGAAAGTTGGCTTGTGATGTTTAATGAGTTTTATGTGTTTTGGACTCAAGGCCCATGTTAATAAATAAGAATTCTAAAAGCTCATGTAAACAAATGAGAATTTTATGTGTTTTGGGCTTTAGTCCCATGTAAATAAAAGGAGACTTTATTGTGGTTTTGGGCTTAAGACCCAATGAGAATACAAATAAATGACTTTATTGTGATTTTAGACATGAGACCCATATTTTTGAATAAAGGAATAGAATTTCTTGAAATAAAAAGTTTTGAAAAGTGGTTTTGAGGAAAAATCTACATACTTTGAAAATGATTTCTGGTGTGGTTTCGAATTCACGAGTTTGGGGTGTCTGCAATGTGATATGAGACCAATTATCAAGCACAACCGCGGTTGTCGAGTTTGGGGCAATCGAGAGAGACTAGAGTACCCCACTTGTGACAGTGTAGGCTGAGCTTGGGTATATGATCCTTGGTGATCGAGTCATAGTTGGGACGTTAGGAAAAGACGTATCCCCGTGCTTCGGAAAATGAAATGTGGAGGCTTAGTGGTTGAGGCGGTGTTATCCCGCACGGAGAGTGTCACCGCGGTATTGCAATGCGGCAGGGGAAAGGTTGCTCTTATCGGCTACTTGTGTACCTAGTTACCTCTGATCAAGATAACACTATTGAAAATGAATGTAAAAGATGAATGTGGTTTTGAGTTAGAATCAGACTCTGAGTTTTGGCTTGAGGTTTTAGTTAGATTTTAGCCGGATTAAATGATTTAAAGATGATGATTTTGAACCAGTTGCCAACCAATGTTTGTCGAGTTTTGAGCTCTGTAAGGCTTTGTGTTTTAGGCTAGATCTGGATGGAAAATATGGTTTCTCGAATGCTAAGTAATTGGAAAATGCATGAGATTTGAGAAAAAGAAAAGGTTTGAAATGACATGGTTTTGAGAGATGATTTCACGAGTTTATGAAATAAATTTCATAACTAATAGAAAATTAGAGTTTTTGCGTGGTTTTGTGGTTAGACGTGTACTAGGTGACTTAGATGTCACTCACACGTGTTTGTTTGCTTGTGTATTTCATGTGTAGCTGAGGTGCGGATCGATCATCGGTGCTTGAGTTTCAAGCCACTTGCCGCACACCAATTCTAGGTAGGTTTTCTCCATTTATTTTAATTACTGTTAATTATTATAATTAAAAGATTAATCTTGTGTTAGTAGTGTACCTGGGTTCAAGGCGTTACAATTAAGCTCAAGGTCGATGCAATATGTGATTGGGTGTTTGTGGGCCTAGGAAGGATGATGAAATCCCCACCTTTTCTTGATTGGGTTTTTGTCCTTAAAAATATATTAATATGAAATGCAACAACCAATTATGGAATAAACAAGTTGTGAAATCCTAAATCAATATGCTCTTTAATGTATAGCAAAACGAAAAATAACTCACCTTGATTCTCCAACAATTAATAAAATTAACTGAATATAAATACTGGTCAATCAGTAAACATACGATCCTATATCATGAATGAATTAAACAGGCAAGGATAGGTTTTTAATCTTGTAATGCAGGATTTTCTTTAATGTTCAAGTTACACGCATTTTAAATTAATAATTAGATAATAATATCGGAAACTGACTATAAATAAATATTGAAAAGATCAAAACAAACCAGCCTGCAAAAATTAATAATATCTATGAAAAAGATGGTCGCCTCCTAGGCATCCGTGTTGCAGCAAAATCCTTCAAAATTCTTCCTACATACTCCTTTTCTCTTATGTAATATCCTGCAAACTTAGATATTCAAAACCAAAATCTTACACTACGAATACGACCCAAAACAGACTTTTGATGCAAGATTTGACATGACGACGACTATGTATACTTAAATTAAAACTAATCCGAATAATCACAATCAAAATCCATAAAAATACAATGAGTCTCCGACAACGGTGCGAAAAACTTAATGTGTATATGTTTTACTTAACCACAAGTGTATGACGTACTATATAGTACGTATGCAAGTACAGGTCGATCGCACAGAGACTCATGACTTTTACGACTTTGACTGTGAAATGCGAATTAGAAAAATAAAAGAGATAATGATAGATTATATTTAAAACTAAATAAGAAGAAAGCAATCAAAAAGAGACTATCGATAATAAAAAGCACATCTAGAATTTCTATTTATTAGATTATAGTACATCATATAAATATCTAATTCATCTCATCTTTTGCAACAAGTTCTAATTATCAAGGATTATTATTAAATAAGAATAATGCATAAAGATGTAAAATCTACTATGTAATATCAAGATCTAACATGTCAATAATAAGAATAAATCATAAAAAAAAGAATAAGTCATAAAAAAACATGATTCTATGATAATCTATCAAGATGCATGTTAACATAATATACCAAGATAAAAAGATATATGAAACGTTTCTTATTTCTGAACAACAATCATTAAATATAGATCATGAGAATAAATGATTAACATTGATTTATCAAAATATAATTGTAAAATTAGATAATAAGAAAGAGTCAATAATCATAAAGCATAGAAAATGAGATGAGATTAAATATTACAATTATATCCTAGATGTAAAGAAAGATTTAGCCTAGCATGATAACGAAAAACATCGAAATAAGAGATGAAGAAGGAGAAATGCAAGACATAATTGAGATGAAAAAAAACTTGTTTTATTAAAACCTAAGATTACACTGCAACTAAAGAGTCTTCCACAATACAGAGAAAAAGCCTAAACCTAAAAGGTGGAAGCTCTCTGTTTAAATTTACACATGGAGTCCTTTTATAGATTTACAAAGAGTTGTTGACGTCAGAGATAAATCCGAAAACAAAATTTTATTTTGAATTTTGAATATAAAATATTTACAAGTAAGTCTCCTATTCAAAGAAGACCAAATCAAAACTATCTAGTGCAGGCACTTTAGAGGCATTAGATTTGCATCTTAACGCCTAAGAGGTGTCCACGTCATCCAAGAGCTTCTCTGACTTCTTCCACTTGTTGGCTGATATTTTTTTCAGTATTTAGGCACGTGGAAAATGTGTGTTTGACTTCCTAACGTAACTTTAGAATTTTCCTTACAAAAATCCCTTCTTTTCTGACACAATTATTCTTTTCTCCTTTATTTTTCTTACTCTTTCTAAGTTCTCAGGTTTCTATGAAATTCACATAAAATACCTCGAGTAGCATTATTTATATACAAAATAAATAAATGTTGGAATAAAATATGCATGAATTATGAGTTAATCAGGGGCCTTAGCATACTTCTTGGGAATAAGTATTACAAGGTCTGAAGAAAAGCTTACTCTGAACCAGACAAAGTATATTGTTCAACTGTTTAAGAAATTTGATATGATATGATGTAAGCCTGTGTCACGTCCTGCAGTAGTTGCTAAGATGAATAGGAGTGATGGTGAGCCACTTTCGAATCCTACGACATACAGGAGCGTTGTAGGAGCTCTTCAATACATTACCTTAACCGGTCTTGACATTGCATTTTTAGTGAATCAGGTTTGTTAGTTTCTTCAAGAGCCCACAACCATATATATGACAACATTTAAGAGGATTCTTAGATGTCTGAAGAGAACTCTATCATTTGAGCTCACATTCACACCCACCTCAATTGAGCTTCCTGTGATGCAGATTGGGTTGGATGTTTGGTTGATCATTGGTCAACTAATGGCTATTGTGTGTATTTGGGGAAGAATCCTATATCATAGTGTGCTAAAAAGCAAAGTGTTGTGGCTCATTCTTCAACAGAAGTTGAGTAGATGTATTGCTCATATTACAATTGAGTTCTACTGGTTAAGTTCTCTATTAAATGAACTTCATATTCCTTTATTCAAGGCACTTGTGATTCATTGTGACAATGTTTCTATTATTTCTTTGTCTCTAAATCCTTTGTTTCACGCAAGAACGATGCATATTGAAGTTGATTATCATTTCGTCTATGAGAAAATTGCTAAGAAGCAAATTGTCTTGAAATATATTTCATCTACAGATCAGGTAGCTAATATTTTACTAAAGGTCTTCACCCTGCTCGAGTAAAGTTTCTTTAGTCCAAGCTTCACCTTATTGATTCCAGGTTTAGCTTGAGGGGGCTGATGACAAATGTATAGTTAATGGATAGTTAAGACTAATGACTGTAATTAGTTGGTAGTTCGTTACAATTTTTTTATAATGGTTAAAGTTGTTACGATTCCTTTCACTTTTTGTTGTAACAGCAACACCATGTATATAAATGATGATGTCTACTAATCTCACGAGTTTTTGGATGACATCACAGACCACTTCAGTAGCTCTCTTGCTCACCCTCTACTTCTTCTTCTTCTTCCTTCTTCCTTCATCTTCACTGGTTGCTTCCTATCTTCTCTGCAACTGATGGGTTCAGTGTAGAAAAAGGTGAGCTAAGCTTGAGCTCAAGCACTTCTGTCAATAGAAACAAATAAAAAAACACACAAAGCTTGAGATAATCATTGGGCCTACCTAAAAATACAAGGCAATTCTTTCTTGAAGTTTTGTTGTCTTATTCAGGTACTAATCAACCTTCTGTAACAACACAACGGTGATAGGCTACTATGGCCATTTTAAAAATTAAAAGAGCTTTTCTAATAATGAGGTTTTTGCACTTTAATTCCACTTATAATAGGCTTTAGCACTTATAGGTCATCATGTTTAGATTTGGCACTTTTGTCCATTTTTTAGTTTTCCTACCTAAAATGTCCTTGAAGACTTTTAAGTCTAGTTCTTTTTTAATCTCTCTCTCCCTCTCACACACATAACGATAGTTCCCTCTCTCTCAAGTGACCTCCAGCTATGTGTCGAAGAAATACTTATTCATAAATTGAGTGTATATATTTATTGAGATTGAGTGAATAGTCCTATACAAGATAATGAATACTCTTGTCTACATATATAATATGTACTCCTGACGTGATCCAGGGTCAATATGAACATAGGTGATGCATAAATTACAGTATCAAATCAATGATGAATTTTTCATTGAATAAACAAAAAAAAAATGAGGGAAACAAGTGGGAGTGACAAACGAGAATTATCCCTTCCTAGGGTGCAACCTTGATGCTTGCGGGGACCTCCCTCTGCTCATTCATCAAGAACCCATCACTAGTGGCCAAAGAAGGGTTTGAAGGGAAGGAGAAGACCAGGGTTGGGAGAAAAGGAGGAGGAAGAGAGGAGGAACTGGAGAAGCAGAAGATAAGGGAGGAGTGGTGGGTGATCAGGGCGTGAGGGTCGTTGGCGGTGGAAGAAGGGCGTGAGGGGAAGAGAAGAAGAGATTAGGGCGTAAGGGAGAAGAGCCTGGGTGTGAGGAAATGGTCTGAGTGAAAATTTTTATTTCACCCATAGCGAGGACACAACACGGACAAGTCTTCGTTAGGTCCTTACCAAATGTTTGTGAAGACTTGTTCTCGTAAGATGTCTTCACAATATACAAAATATCGAGTAGTGGGAATACTCTTCTCTACATATATAATATACACTTTTCTAAATTTTTGCTAATAATTGAGAAAATAGTAATTATTTGTATGAATATTAAGTGGGCACTATTTTAAAATGGAGGGTACTTCATTTGTGCTTATACAAATATTCTTTCATATGTGAGGGAGTACTTCTTCCAAGTTGAATACTTATTCATGATTGAGTGTATATGCTTACGTGGATTTAGTGAATAATCTTATACAAGAGAGTGAATACTCTTCTCTAATACAATGAAGATTATTCAATGAGTGCTTTTTCCAAATTTATGTGAATAATTGGAAGTATACATTACTAAGGGTATTTTGGATAGAAAATTCTAGAAAGCGACAAATCCAAATATATTGCATGACCCTTTGGTGCTTAAGCCTATTATGAGTGGAATAAACTGCAAAAACCTCAATAATAAAGGTGACAAAACCTTTTCAATTAATTATAGACAATTTATACTTAATTACAATGAAAAAAATATATGCCTTATTAATAAAGATCTTTTTTATGCTTGTAAATTAAGCAAATAGTGCCCGTTTAAATTTGTACTTACTTTATATGTGATAAAATCTCATATCGATCCTAGAAAAATGTGCAGAAACTTCAAAATGAAATTCTCTAAAAATTTTGATCAAGTTCATACTCACGGCCAATTTCTATGTGCTGCTTTTTTGATGTTCTTTTCATCTTATGGAATGTTCTTTTATCCTATTAGGACATGTCATGGCCTTCCAAGTTTTACCAAAGACATATATTATGTAAAAATAGTTATCATTACATCCATGAAATTATGTGGTTGACTTGTATGTCTATGAAAGCTATTAATTACAATCATTTATGTAATAGGAAAAATATCAGTGGAATAAGTGATAAGAATGCAGGTTAAAATGGAGTTGTATGTGCATATGCAACCGAGTTAGTTGTCTATACCTTCTTTTTTGTAGCCTTTCTCAACACATTCTAGCCTTTCTATACATTAAATAATTTTCTTTTGTTTTCTTTTCTTTTTCGTTTTTGCAAATGGTAAACTGGACATTATTAATATTGTAAATTGCAAAATAAAATTGTAGGTTATATACATTGGTTTTAGGCCCAATCGGGGATAAAGAATTTCGGCCCAAATTTAACCCATTTCTTTTTTTTGGTAAAGGTTTAGATATTATGTATTTCATCGGCTTAAAATGCCCAATAAGAAAACATTGTACTGTATTAAATATTACATCTCCATTGGCAAGCAGCCCAAAAATAGTGTCAAAATATTACACCAATGATAAAAAGGAATAATAGTTACTCAGAAGGAGAGTTAGAGTCCATCAGGGGGCAGAGATCCTCTCCCTGAGTCACCAAGGGGCATAGAATTAGCTCCAGAAGGGATTCTGGAAGTGGAGGGGATAGATAGATTGAAGGAGTCAACTGGCTAAGAAGCCATGGCAGACATAAATTGTCTCATCTCCTCCTTCTCAAATCCTGCAACAAGATTATCTATCTAGAGATTCATCAAGTAGGTAATATCAGAAATAATAGCAAAAGAAGATTTACATGAATTTCTGAAGATCCTATTATTCCTTTCTTTCCAAATCAACCAGAGGTTGACTTGAAGCAACATAGTCCAACCAGAATAAGGCAAATAGTATTTAAGATGAGGGGCAGATAAAAATAATTCTGCCACAGAAAAATGACCAGGATATAATACTGAGGCCAAGAAAAAATCCCAAATCTTTCTCACAAAGGAGCAATTTAAAAACAAATGATTGTTATGTTCAATGCTCACAAAACAGAAAGTGCATAATGGAGATCCAGACCATGCTCTTTTCAACAAATTTGCTTTTGTCAAATTCTTATTCTGAATTACTAACCATGCAAAGAGCTTGACTTTTAATGGAGTGGAAAGTCCAAATGCACTGTTAGAAACCATTGCGAAGGCCCCCATCATTTAGAATATTATATGCTGCCTTAACCGAGACAGGGCTTTCATTGGGGGGCAGTCAAATGAATTTATCATCACCAATACCCAAAACTAAAGTTTGCAGAATAATAACAAAATTTTCCAACTGATCCTGAAGCAAACTAGAGTTAAAAGTATCACAATGGAATGAGATAAACAATCTATTAAAGTCTCTGTGGAAATAGTCCACAGTTTATTTTATAGTAGCTTTTTTAAATCTAGCTACCCTATATAGTTCAGGCATAGAGATATATAAAGGACAGTCATTGCACCATTTTTGTTTCCAGAACATAGTGTTGCTTCCATTGCCAAGCACTACAGAAGTAAAGCAATTAAAGAAA
>JAMKQA010009336.1:0-24925 GCA_024699735.1 Posidonia australis | reverse complement strand
TTAATTGTATGATACTTATAGATGATATTTTTAGTAACATGAATAAAAATGAGTATATAGATTCATTTACTGATAAAATAAAGACAACTTTATATAATTTATTTGAAGAATATGTTAGAAATTATGGTGAAACATCTAGTGGTCAAGCATCTAGTTTTTTAGAAACACAAACAAGTAGTAGTAGTTTTTATGAAGTAGATTAAATAAAAAGAAGGGAAAATATATAAAATCAAGTACAAATAATGAATTAGATAATTATTTCGAATCCCCAAATCCTTTTAATGATTTAGAAATAGATAACTTAGATTTATTAAAGTGGTAGTCTACTACAACTATTAGGTTTCCTATAGTATCAAAAATGACAAAAAAATTACTAACGATTTCGGCGTCAACTGTGACGTTGAAATCTGCATTTTCTGCAGGAAAAAGAGTATTAAATGATAAAAAATGTAGATTATTAGAGAAGTCTGTAGAAGCTTCCGTTTGCTTAAAAGATTGGTACGATACGGTTGACCGTCTTCAAGGATTGAGCTTGAATTCTGAATCAGAAGAAAATGATGATGCGACATCAACTTCTACAGACAGAACAGACTCCACAATTGAATAAATATTGATGTAAAATTTAAAAATAAAAAATGTAAAAAAATTGATGTAAATATCTTTTATATTTTTTTATGTAAAAAAATGATGTATTTATAATATTTTTTTATTAATAAAAAAAATAATTTTTAAAATTCATTTTTAGACCTAATGACCGACCTGACCCGTCGCAGAGAGACCGTGGGCCGTGCTGGGCCCATGGGTTGCAAGAGGAGACCCGACCCGGTCTGGCCCAGACCAACCTACGGGCCAGCCCAACCCAGTCCAGGCCAGGCGGAGTGGTAGTTTCTCAGATCGCGTTTTCCATCTCTACCTACATGAACCTTTTAACCTTCACAATAAATAGCGTGGAGTTATATTATTTAAGAAATCTAGAAATGGCACACCAACAAGCTTCTACGTAGTGTTAATTAGGCAATTATATATTGACATTTTTATTGGCGGAAGATAGAAATATATTGGTAGAAAGGAAAAATGTAATATTAAGTTCTGAACTTACATAATCATTCGGCACGAGCTTAATAAACACAAGTTTTTCTTTGATAAACAAACAAACAAAAAAACATAATTAACTTTTTTTTTTTGTTAACGATTCAGATAGTTAGAGGAGAATTTTTTTTATGCATGTTACAGGATTTGAACCTGGAACCTAATGACGAGTTTAGAGTTCTCCCAGTCACTGTGACGATAAGACATTTTCAAAACACAATTAACTTGAAAACAAGTTTTGACGAGGATAGAAAGTAAACAAATCCTCCATTTCCCTCCCATTTAGCTTCTGCTACTCTCCACCCCGTCGTCGATATTTGAACCGGTCCTGTGCTTTGAGCTGCAAGCGGGAGAGGAAGTGGGGAGCGGGCGAGCAATTGAGCGCGCGAAGGCCGTGTGGAAGCCATGGAGGAGGTGGAAACCCTAGCTCCTTCCTCCGATCCACCTCTCGACCTCGAAGCAGTTCGGAGGTAAACTCTCAACTGCGGTCAGAATCCCATTTTCCCTCTACAACATTCAATTTTTCTGTTCGTCTACAGTCGAGTAAAGGCTCTTTCCGAAACTCCAAGGGCTTCACACGGCCTTCTTCCTGCGGCCTTGGGTTCCGAGTCGATGCAGTTGCTGCTGGAAGATCTGCTTCTCGATTCGCAGGTGAAATCTTTTTTGTCGGCGGATTAGAAGCTACAAAATGGGGGTGGATTGTGATGATTCTTGTTTCCTTTTTTTTGTAGGAGAAATGCAAGCAAATCGAAGAGGAGGGTTCGAGCGTGGATGCCTTGGGTGTTGAAGATTTAGGTAAAAATATGATTTCTTATTTTTTCCTCCGTAGAAACTCAGCTGAATAAATTCCTTAACTGAATGTGTTATTTAAAAAATGGCTTCTCGTGCATCACATTTGCACCATCAACAACAAAACAGTCTGCCGAAATGGGTCGAAGTTTGAGTTGAATTTGACATCAAAGTTGCTGAACCCAACCAGTGCTTAGACAGAAACCTGTGAGCATGTAGCCCGGGCATGCTGCTGGTGCCAATGCCATATTGAAGTCTAGTTGTTCCTTTTTCTCCTAATAGTCTAGTTTTGATTTTATCAATATTAATCATAAGTAATAAAAGATTCCAAGGGAAAGTAAGTTCTGAAGAGTTAACTCCAGTGTTGTTCTTGATTTGTTTCAGCAAGATAAATGCCAATTGCCTTTTTTTGTTCTGTTAACGTGCTCAAATTAATTGGAAAATAAAAATCAAAATTTCTACATATAAACCAGTGCAAACATCCATGATTCCAAGGGAAAGTAAGTTCTGAAGAGTTAACTCTGGTGTTGCTCTTGATTTGTTTCAGCAAGATAAATGCCAATTGCCTTTTTTTGTTCTGTTAATGTGCTCAAAGTAATTGGGAAAAAAATCTATATATAAACCAGTGCAAACATCCATATTTACATGTAACCCCTGGTATGGATCAAAATTTTCATATATATATATATATATATATATATATATATATATTTATATATGCATGTTTTGTTGTTGATGTTTTGGCATTTCTTTTTGGTCTTTCTTAAGATCACATATTCACATGCATGGCGGACATTCTTGTATGTGTTTGCAGAAGCATATTCAAAATTCTTGAAGAAGGAATTGCACTCAATACAACAAGAAAATGAAGAGGTATCCAAAGAAATTGGGTCTCTTACTAAAATTCTCACTCAAGGTTAGTTCCTGGTTGTGATATTGTTCCAACTTATGTTGGAGCATGGAACTCAACAAATTGGTTCTGCAGATTCTGCTAGGCTAGATGCAGCTTTTGATGAGCTTGATTGCTCCTTGACATGGATTGATTCCCATGTACGTATTTCTACAACAAAGCTTTGTGCATATTGCATATGGATGGCCCTTGCTCGTTTTTATATTAGCATGTGCTTGTTAACCAGAGGCTAGTTTACATCTAGAAATTTGGTCAAAATAATATCCTACAGTGCAACATATAGTAACAAGTTCCCTAGTTTCATAAATAAACATCATTTTTCAAGTGCAGTTTCAGCATCATTTGCTATATCTGGAATCATGTGCACTACTTTTAGTGACAATTCTCTGTTGCAACTGCACTTCCAGTATTGCCATTTCTCATAGTATTTTGCTTCAACATCTAGATAGCTCTTATCCCTTGTTTCATCTAGTAACACTATCTTGCAATTGCTTTCATATCATGGTTGCTAGGAAAGTGATGATTCCCAAGTGGTACATCTCAATGTTGGCACAATACATCAAGAATTACAAGAAAGTTCAATTTATGCCAGTAAAGATCACAACATCGAGGTTCCATTGTTTCATTCTAGACTCTTATTAATTGTCTCTGGACTTTTTATTATTATGTTGATAACTGCTTATATTCACTTGTGTAAAATTACATAACATGGTTAAGACTTAAAATTCCATTTACATACTTACTATTCTCCAATAATCCCATGTGTTTACTTGCAATGTACTTAAAAAAAGAACATCAACTTATTGATTTCACAACATGAAATAAAATTTGTTAGTGTGAATTGTGTTAAGATAAATGGATGTCTTACATGGATATCTGTATAAGGAACTTCTCCTTATATATATGTAATAAGGGTGTTTATTCAATAATATCTTTCTCCTTTCAACACAAACATGGTACCAGAGTCCAGGACACCTAAACCCTAGATCCCCTTCACCTTTGTCGTTGAAAAATGCTGTCGCCGTCGGCAAAAGCCGCCGCTGTCGAGTTTGTCGCTGTCAGACAGTTGTTTTCTGGCCAGAACAGTCGTTGGCAGCTCCAGATCTCATCGGAGAAGCCTGATTTGTCCTCCAGCCTTCGTTTTCTCCACACCCGAGCCTTCCTCCGCTGGTTTTAGGCTTCCTTCACTGGCCGTAGGTCATTGCCAACCCTCCGTTCTTCTTTTTTGGCCATTGATGGCCACTAACAGCCTGGTTGTCGGAATTCCAAGCATGATATAGGTTGGTTCTCTATTTCTTATCTATTTTTTTTGTATCTAGGGTTGGTTATTTGTCCCTTATTTGCCGTAGATACTTATATGCTGCCCTAGAAGTGGGTTTTCATATCTATTGTGGTGTTTTTCTCAAGATTATAGCAATTTTTGCTATTTTTTTCTATTTATCTGTCCAAATCAGACCTATTTTCTTGTCTCCATGGCTTCATCTCAGGAGATGTTGATGAAGAACCTCTCTAGAACGTCAATCAAATTGAATGGCAAGAACCTTTTTGTTATGGTCTTAGGCATTTGAGACTTATATTGGTGCACATAGGAAAACTAAACACCTTACTATTGATCCTCCTGATGCTAAGGATTCCAGTTATGTTGACTAGTTTACGGATGGCTGTGTTGTTATTTTATGACTAGTTAATAATATGAAAGAGGACATATCTCGTGGTGTCATGATGCTGTGTCTAGTCAAAAAGATGTGGGATACTTTACAACGCACATATGGGCATGAAAAAAATATTACACGCATATGTGAAATATATCTTGTGGTGTCATGATGCTGTGTCTAGCCAAAAAGACGTGGAATACTCTACAAAGCACATATGGGCATGAAAATAATAATACATGCATTTGTGAAATATATGAGCAGCTATTTACACTTCGTTAGGGAGAGCATTCTGTATAGAAATTTTACAGTTCTCTCGTATCTTTATTGGATGAATTGGAAATCTATCAACTCTTTGTTGCCGACATTTCGAAGATGAGACAGTAGAGAAAAGAACTATTAGTAACTATCTTTCTTGCTGACTCGACCTCATTATGGCCTCTCAGATTCGTGGTCTAATGCTTGGTTAAAGATACTTCTTTCACTTTCATCTACCTTTGCCCATACATTGCGTATCTCGACTGTAATTTTGACTTTTGTTTCTGATTGTCAGCTTTGGCTACTTCTTCTCAAGTTCGTGGTCGAGGACGTGGTAGATCCTTATCTGGAGGACGTGAGTTTTGCAAATGTGATCACCGTGGCAAGATAAATTATACTTCTGATAACTGTTAGAGTAAGTTCAGTAAACCTTTTTGAGCTAGACATGTCATAGAGAATACATTTAATGATTCCTTCACTTCGACAGTCACTATCTTCTAGACTGACTATGATAGATTCCTTCAGTTTCAAGATAACCAAACCCATGTCACTGTCGTTCATGCATCTGTTTCAGGTATGCCTACGTTACAAATCCTAGTAGTAATTCTTAGATTATCGACTTTAGGATTTCTTCACATATGTTAGATACTCAAGGTCTTTTTATCCTTCTTTCCAACATTAGAACTGTTTCCATTGTCATAGGTAATCATTATTCTATGTATGGGGAAGGGGTTGTTAATGCCTTTTCCAGATAACTCTTGAGAAAGTCCTTTATGTACCTGATTTTCCGATTAATTTGTTTTCCATTAATGCTATTATCTGCCAACTTTATTGTTTAGTAATTTTTTTTCCATATCATTGTACCTTCCAAGATCTACATATGGGGAGGAGGATTGGTTTATGCCGTGAGCAAGGTTGTAGAGTTTACTTCTTGATCCAGGATGATATACCTAGTGGATTGGCATCGGTTGCAACTACTGCAGAGTCCTCGCTATTATGACATTGTCGTCTTGGACATTCATCACATCGTAGTCCACAACAGGCTCTTCTTTGGATCTCAGTTGAGTCGTTTATTTGTGAGTCGTGTCGCTTAGATAAGCAACATCAAGCTACCTATAAGTTGTCTAGTTTGTCTATTAGTCAAAGTCCCTTTGATTTAATCCATTATGATATTTGGGAGCTTGCTTGTAGTGTTTTTGTGTTTAATTTTTGTTATTATATTATATTTGTGGATGACTATTCTAGAATTTCATGGATATATCTTCTTAAAGATAGACATCATGTATTTGACATTGTTAAGAATTTTTTTTTCTGAAATAATAAATCAATTTTCTATTAACCCAAAAGTCTTTTAAATTGACAATGCTCTTGAATTTATTCAAAAAGATGTGGAAAGTTATTGTACTTCGTTAGGCATTATCCATCAGATATCTTGTCTACATACTTCTCAACAGAATGGGGTGGCTAAATGCAAGCATAGACACATACTTGATGCTACCCACACGATCATGTTACAAATGAATATTCTCTTTCTGATTTGATGTCGTACTTACAGCGACTCACTTTATCAATAGAATGCTTTCTTGCACTTTTTGATGGTGAAATTCCAGTATGTCGTCTTTATCCTAAGAGGGAAGTCTTTAGTCTCCCTCCAAAAGTATTTGGATGTGTTGCTTATGTTCAGGACGTTAGTCCATGTCTTGACAAGTTAGTTCCAAGATCTATTCGATGTGTTTTTGTGGGTAATTCACGAACCCAAACGGGATACAGGTGTTATCATCCACCCAGTCGTCGGTATCTTGTGTCTGTTGATGTCATCTTTTGGGAATGCAAACCTTATTTTAATTCTTTTACCTCTAATAGTTATATTTCTCCCATTCCTTTGTCTATTGAGATTGTGGATTTAGGAAATGTTCAACGGCAACCTTTGCAAGCAAATACGCCTCGTCCACTTCAGATATATCATCAACGACACAATGTGGCTCCACTAACTCAGTCTAAGCCATCACTTTTCTCTGCAGATCTTCCATCACAAGATCTTGATAATTCCATTGTTTTACAAAAAGGTACACGATTTTTTACTATTCATCCGATTTCTACTTTTGTTTCTTATGATTCTCTTCGCCCATCCTTTCGCCAGTTTGCCTTGTCCATCTCCTTAGAGTCTATACCTAAGAATTATCATGTGGCATTGCTTCTACTACAATGAAAGGCAACCATGGATAAGGAGATGCAAGCTTTATTTTCTCGTGGCACATGGAAGTTGGTAGCTCGACCTGAATGAAGTGGCATTGTCAGTTGTTGATGGGTATTCATTGTCAAATATAAACTTGATGGCTCTGTAGATAGATACAAAGCGAGATTGGTAGCATGTGATTTTACACAATCCTATAGTATTGATTATAAAGAATTTTTTTCTCCAGTGGCCCATATTAATTCAATTCGAGTGATCTCATCTGTTGTTGTCAATAAGTTATGGGACATGTATCGACTCGATGTCAAAAATACTTTTCTTTATGGTGACTTAAGTAGAACAACTATGCATGGAGCAACCTTTAGGGTATGTTGTTTAGGAGGAGAATAGTGTATGTCTTATTAAGAAGGCTATATATGGTCTGAAGTGGAGTCCAAGAGTGTGGTTTTATAAATTCAGCAAAGTGATAATGAACTTGGGGTTCACAAGATGTGTTATTGACCATTTAGTATTTATTAGAGGAAAACTAATGGCTGTGTGTTACTGATAGTTTATGCAGATGACATCATTATTACAGGGAGTGATGCTGAGGCTATAAATGAAACCAAACAATATTTACAACGACATTTCACTACAAAGGACTTGGGATGTCCTAGGTATTTCTTGGATATTGAGTTTGCTTATGTTAAGGGAGGATGGTGCTATATAAGAGAAAATATGCACTTGATCTTTTTTAGGAAACTGGTTTCATTGGATGCAAACTAGAGAGTATTCCTATTTATCCTACGTTAGCATTCTAGGATAGTTCTACAAGCACTTACGAGGATGTATGTAGGTACAGAAGACTGATTAGCAAGTTGATCTATCAGACTGTGACACGACCATATATTTCATATGTTGTTGGACTGTTGAGTTAATTCATGCATAAGCCCAAAGATGTACATTGGCAAGGTGTTTTATGTGTATTAGCGTACATTAAAGGTACACTAGGATGAGGGTTGGTTTATAAAAGGCATGGTCACCTAGAGATTGAAGCATACTTTGATTCTGGATATGTAGAATACAGGAGTGATAGAAAGTCTACATCAGGATATTGCATTTATGTAGGTAGATCTCTTGTAACCTAACAGAGCAAAAAACAAAATGTAATATCACGATCCAGTGTAGTGGTTGAATACTGTTCTATGGCACAAACTGTCTGTAAGATGATGTGGATGAGGTCTTTTTTATCTGAACTTGGTTCCTCTATAAAAACCCTTATGGTTATGCATTGCGATAATCAAGTAGCTATCTTCATTGCAAATAATCCTACATTCCATGAACGTACTAAATATATTGAGGTAGACTGCCATTACATACACAACATGGTAATGAAAGGAATTATTTGCACCTCTTATATTCAGTCAGTAGAACAGTGAGCGGATATCTTCACCAAAGACTTAAGTGTTGGAGTTTTTGAATCTTTATGTAACAAGTTGGGCATGATTAATATCTATGTTCCAACTTGAGGGGAAGTGTTAGTGTGAATTGTGTTAAGATAAATGGATATGTCTTATATGGATATCTGTATAAGGAACTTCTCCTTATATGTATGTAATAGGAGTGTTTATTTAATAATATCTCTCTCCTTTCAACACAAACAAAATTAATCACAAGTAAAATCATTTGGTGTATGGACAAGAGAGACATAAAGGTTTGCAACAATATCCTGAACTACACCTTTTGATGTGGGTGTACCTTTATCAATGGCAAGTTACCATAGCCTTATAGATTTTGCAATGCTAAAGAAAATTGAACTCAACAAGCTATACTATATATCAAGGAAAATTATAATAACAATGAATATGAACTTCATAAATCAAGATTAAATAGAATGCTAAAGAGATTTAAAAACATTATTTTTATTAAAATAATGATAAACATTTGATGCATTTGTTGTATTTTTATATGACATATTCCCATATGATGCATGATCAAGTGATTACTCTAGACCTGCAGTTTTGCATCTTTTATCTTATGCCAGAGGTTTAGGTCAAATTCTAAGTTTTATCTAGCTCTTTGTGTTTTTATCTTGTTTCCATTGTTTTTTCCACCAATGTATGACATCCTTGCAATTTTGAAGGAGCAAAGTCTTACATGATGCCAACATTCTAAGTATTCATGAGACTCATCTTGCACACAATTTGTCAACTATCACTCTATTGATTGGTCAATATGTTGGAAAATTTCTTTATCTTATTTTCTTTACTCAATTTCTAGGCAGCACAAATACAAACTCGGGACACAGATACGGTAAGACATTATCTGTGTAAGACATGGGCAGTTAAAGATTACAACTAGTGAAAAAATACGACAGGCATTGTAAGAACACTGAATAAAACTTGAACATATACTTATATGTTGTAACAATAATGAGACATATGTCCTAGAGGTGTCCACTTATTTTTGAGAAGTGCCCCTGTTTCCTTTGTTAAGTTTATGTGCTTCTTCTCAGTCAATCTATAGTATTGTTTTCACTTTTTCCTATACTGGATTATATTAACTAAAAAAATAATGCTTCAATTTGTTTCAGATTATGGAGCTTGGTTCTCTTATAGAGAAACACAACGTTCATTTGATGTCCCTGATGGATCTTGAACAGAAAATGAAGAGGTATTTTAAAGATGTTCTGATGTATTTTTGTTAGATAATGTACAATTGTATAGTATAGGTACTTTATCATTTCATTATTCCATGGTTGCTCTAATGTGCTTTATTGTGTCCAATTGTATTGTGCAACTTAGTCTAGTGTATTTATAAAAATATTTATAAATGACTATATGAATCCACTCTCATGTAACATAAAATCTTATTAGTGTATTAAAGATTATAAGATCATTCATTATTAAATTAATAAGATATTATCATCCATAATAACTAGTCTTGGCAATTTATTTGTGAAAATGTATGTTTATTCAAATATGGACCATGCATAAAAGCCTATCAAGTTCTAATTGTTTATGTTGACTCTATAATAATAAGATTTGCTATACTCTCCTTTCGGTTAAGGTAATGGCTTTGGACATATACTAGGTCGAGAATGAATTCATTGCTGTATGGTTGTGACTTGCAATCCAATATAAGGAAGGGTTTTTGGAGTTAGCTCACCTTAACAGGATCATGACCTTTTGTCTCGTCCATTGTAACACGTGTGTTGCATAGGGCATAAGGGTTATGATAACTTGATGTCATTTCTTCTCATCAATGCATCAAATGTAGATCTTTTTGATGATGCAAAAGTTCTCCCCTAAGGTCTAGGATATCACTCCTAGTTGGGTCCTCAAACAGTAGAAAACTCAGTACTCAGGGTTGTTGTTGAGTGCTATTTGATAGAGGAACAACTAGGTACCTTGAAGAACTTGTCTGCGGTTGTAGTAGCTGGGCCACAGTTCTCATGACGGGCGAGTGCCCAAATCCGTGGCCGTTCTAACTATCAAGTCCTGAGCTGCTCCTATATTAGCATTGAGCCTAGTGACACTTTGCACTATGGTCATTTCTCAATGTTTTGTCTCTAGTGTTGGCTGAGCTCCAGTCAATTGTAATGTGTCTTAACATTCGAGGCATGTCATTTTCAAAGTGCAATTTCTTGAAGAATCCACTAGCATCATCCTTACAAGGTTTTCTAACAACCATATCTGGGAGTATTTACTATGCCTATAAGAGCCGCTTGTAGTAGTTTGTAGTCTACAGTCTCTTGATATAAGTGTCAAGAAGATCTTCCACAGATCCCACCCTGCATCCTTCCAGACAATGCCACCTACCTTAGAATTGTTTTAGGTGATAGGCTACCTTTTTATATCTAGGAGCATGCCATTGGCCTTTGACAGTCTTTTGGTATGTGACTGTATCGGTGATTGACTTCGGGTGATCAAGGTGCGTGAAATCGATAAGGTCACGGTGAATAGGTGAGTCTACGGAAGGACGTTTGATTCGGAAATACCAAAACAGAGGATAAAAGGACAAGGTCAGTCGCTACCTTGTCTATTTATTGGAAAGACGAGGAAAATCGAAATAAAATGTAAAACAAATAAATAAAAAATATGACTCCTTTACCAATGGATAACATAAAGGTCATTGTGGACAGAGAATGGGTAATGACTCTTGTTACGCGCGGGAAAGGTGTTAGATACCTCTGTACGTCTGCAGAGTTGATTTTTCTATGTTTTTCCACTTATTGGTGTGGCTTGGCAGTGCAATAAAATTCATGAATATGTATATAGCAAGATATGAGATATTATGTAAGCATGTGTGTTATTTACTGTATGTCTTTTAGGTAAGATGCATGATATTATGTGAGCATAATTGCTATTTAATGTATGTTCATATGGGCACGAAGTTTGATGCAGTGCAGATGCAAATAAAACAAGCAAAACATGAGATTAGAGATTTATTAAATCGGATTAAAACATGCAAACTAGGGACTACTATGCTTTGTCTAGTGCATTAAAACCCAATTTCCCTGTATAGGCAACCTGCGACACCTGTACGCGATATCAGTGCGCGGTACGGGCTTGTGTTCCATGTAGTGGATTTTCATCACTTCCCTTATGCAATTGAGACTATGAAAATCCATTGTAATCATCTAGAAACCATATTTAAACACTGACGAAGGAATTCAAACATATAAAACTCGATTTAAAATCCATGATGTCACCCTTTCCTCTCGTTTACGTCCCTTTGCAGCCATGGTTGAGGCTAGGAGGCCGTATTCGTCCCTGGAGCGACTGGGAAACTGAATGAGGGGAGAAAGGGATGTAACTGACGTGGATGAAAAGAAAATAAACCAGCATGAAACCATGTAAGAGAATACAAGTGAAGGATGCATTGACTGCTTGGAGAATAGTTGGTGAGCTTTGGCATTGTGCTAGGTTGCCATACAGCAGTTCGAAAGGACTACGGAATGCTTGGGAAGTGTGCAGGGCTGCTAGAGAACGCACTTGGGAAGTGTACAGGATTGCTAAAGAACACCTGTATGCAGACGAGGGACATGAGAGTGCTCGTACCCATCTCCTTTTCCCTTAGTTGGGTTCTAACGATATCCATGGTCGTGAGCTTTGGCATTGTGCTAGGTTGCCATACAGTAGTTCAAAAGGACTACAGAATGCTTGGGAAGTGTGCAGGGCTGCTAGAGAATGCACCTGGGAAGTGTACAGGACTGCTAAAGAACACCAGTATGCAGACGGGGGACATGAGAGTGCTCGTACCCATCTCCTTTTCCCTTAGTTGGGTTCCAACGATATCCATGGTCGTGAATTCATGCCATGGACTCCGTCGAACCCTTCCGTTGCCACCAGTGGACAAAGGGGGGCAAGAGGAGAGAGGTGGGTGACGTGTAGACGAGGAGGCATGCATAACAGGCCCTCTCTGACCTTCCACGACCCTCGTTGGACTTTATGGACTTAGTCGACCACAGAGGCGGTGAGAAAGTGCTTGCAGGCGTTTGGGGCGGCCTGGAGAAGAGAGACGAAAGGAGAGGGATGCTAGGATGACTGCAAAATACGACGATGGGTCGTTATTCGTGATCAACGGTCGATGGCTTCACACAGACGGTGAATCCATTGTCGGACGACAAAGCCAGTGCAAACCATAGGATGAAAACTCAACAAAGAATGATGCAAACGAAGGAAAGTGAATAAAATTCAGATGCGTTGTGGGACTTGTTTTGTCCTTCTTGATGTGGTTTGTTGACGGCGGGCTTGTCGGTTTGCTCCGGTCGAGGCGGTTGGACTGTGAAAGGGCTTGGCAGTGTACAATTGAGGTCGTGGGTGCTTTGGGATGTTGAAACAGGGTGTTTCAAGACGTTGAGGCTGGGATGCTTGGTTGGCTAAGGGCTGGACGTAGGATGGCCGGAGGAGGAGTGCGACTGTGACTTTTCTAAAGGCCAGGTTGTTATGGGGATGTTGGGAACGGTTGTGAGGGTTCGGGGCTATTTTTGGGAGGTTGTGGCTCGGATCGTGTGGTGAAATGGTTGGCCAAGGCTCGGGTGGTGCAACGGAAGGCACGAGTTGGGTTGGCTGGAGGAAGAAGGACTGAGATGGTTGGAGGTCGGTTTTTGGACATAGAGGCTGCTGTGGGGTTCCTGGAATGCTAGGGATGTTGTGTTTGGGCTCGCTACGTGTTGCCTTCTCTCGACCCAGGGTTTAGACGCACTACTCCTAGGGTTCATACGTGCTAATCTCCGGTTCTCTACGTGATGCTTGGGTTTGGACAGGCCTCCTCCTTCCTTCGTGCTTCTTAGGGTTTGGATGGGCTGCTCTCTCTCTCTCTCTCTCTACATGCTTCTTGGTTCAGATGGGCTTTCTTTTCTCTCTCAATGTGCTTTTTAAGGTTCAGATGGGCTTTCTCTCCTCTCTCTCTATGTGCTTCCTTGTTCAAATGGGCTTTGTCCTCTCTCTCTTTATGTGCTTCTTGGTTTTTTGAATCAGTCGTCCTAGAGTTAGGTTATATAGGGTTAGGGTTTGTATGGAAGTTGTTGGATGTGTTGGAAGCTTGAATGAATGATGGGGATTAGCTTAAAGGGGTAGGATTGGGGTTGAGGCATGGGAGATGTTGGATCTGAATAGATTTGGGTTAAAGGGTTGAGATGGGTCATGTTATTAGGTTAGGGTTTTATGTCAGGTTATGTGCCTAAGTCCATGCAAGCCAACAAGGAACTATGAGTCAAATTCATGGGCTAGACAAATCGATCAACCTAGTTGCTTCATTATTGACCCAGAACACCCATGCATCCAACCCGTGGTCTTCGTCCACGGCATTTGTACGTGAGAGCTTTTTGACAGTGCCTGGATGTTGGATTTCGAGCTTGTTTTCCGTGTGTTTGAACCACCAGCGGGCTTTAAGCTAGTGGTTTTATGATGTTGGCTGATTTGAGGTGTTAGATTGGATTTTGGGTATTTGTTTAGCTTGTCATGACCAGAGTGTTTTCTTTTAGAGAGTTCGTTGACAAATGATTGCAAAATTGGGGTGTCCACATGGTGTATATCTCTTCTCTCCATTTAGGGACATGTGTCAGTAGCGAAACCTTTATTATCACTCAGATATAAATACACCCTTTTGGACATTGAAAAGGGACACATGGACAACCATGAACCCAGAGGAAGGCACTAGGCATTGCACCCATGCCACTCTTATAGCACCATCACATAGAAGGGTTGTGACTTCTCGTTGAGAGGCTCAACACTTCTCCTTTCTTTAACTTGGGAGTTGGAGCGTCCTCAGTTTATGGTCGGATGCCCTTTAATCGCCCGTTTTGCCTGTCCATAGGCTTGCGCTAGGCTTCCTTGAACATTTAAACTGTGGATCCCTCTTTTAATCTCGATCGTCCAGCAACTCTGAACTCCGAAATTGACGTGCAAGCCATTATAATCCGAAGGTCATGTCGCATGTTGCATGTTGGTTTCTATCTCAATTATCACTTGTCACTATGATACCAACCACCCTCTAGGTACTCCATAAGGACCCATATTTGGAGGAGGCATTGGTGAGAGCAAGGGGATGTCTTGCTCGTGAAAAAAACAAAAAACATGAACAATGGTAGACATATCTCGTTATAACGATGGTGGATACCCAAATACCTTACCTTATAGAACTCAAACCTCCTTTGTGCTCGTGTGTTGGGGTTGAAGGCACTAGTAGACCAACCCCCCAAGTACGCCTACTAGGAACTAGGATGGAAGCGAAGCCATTATTGCCCCATGTCTGGTGTTTTTCCTTCTAGCCCCGTACCTAGGAGTACGCTGGATGCCTTTCAACATTGGTAGGGGTTACAACTCGTCAAGTAGAGAGGTTGACGGAAGGCAACTGCCACTCGTCACTCGGATCGAGACTCGGCTAGCAACCAAGTTGTAAACATCCTATGTCTACACTTGGAGTCCTAACTACTTTTTACATTTACTGTGTAAACTGTAGTCCAAGATACATCCCATGTACTCATACATTCATAATAAAGAAGTTCTGTAGTTTCTTTTATCCTCTTGAGAGAGGTTGTCTTGTGTATTTCTTTAACGGCTGTTGTTGGCTTATGAACGACCTTTTGGGGACATTTATCTTTCAATGAGTAGTCTTTAAACAACCATCTTCGTTTGATCGAGCATCCTTGCATCAATTCTGTAGTCATTTAGTTGAGCCTTGCCTTTCAGCGGTTTGGTTGACTAGTTGAGCACAATCTTCTATCGATCTCTGTTGTCCTTCGACGATTGTCATCATTCGGTCGAGCATATAGCCTCTCGACGCCCTACTTGATTCAACAAGTAGCCTCCCAGTGATTGTCTTTGCTCGTTCGATAGCCTTTTGATGGTCAACCTTGTTCGGTCAAGCAGTCTTATGACTTTTGTTGTTCAGTTGAGTCGAACCTCCCGTCGACCTTCCTTGTTTAGTCAAGCCTTGCTCCCAGCGAGTGCATTTTGTGTTATTGTTTTGCAAGATATTCTCTCAATCGAATCGTGATCTGTCAATGGACTGATTGTCAACTCCGTTACCCCTTAGGCAAACAATCTATAGACACCTAGGCAGGTGACCAACATTGACCAAGTGCCTTGCCTTGAAGAGAGCTACGAAAGATCTTGAGTGAGTGCTGGCTCCGAGCAAATTGTCTAAAGGTACTCAGACTGTTGGTGAGTAGTCCTCAAGCGAACGCCTATAGGCATTCAGACAGTCTATTTTGCATCTGAATTAGCGCCAGGTCTCGAATCCAAGTGGGTGTCATATTCTCCTTCATAGTGGCACCATGCTCCTTTTGATAGGCACTGTAGCTGCTCGACGGCATAGGTTTGTGGCAAGTACCATAATTGCTCGCTATAACGTTGATAGCAACATTAAGTGCAGGTGAGTAGCCTGTGGAACCTGGTGGCTGGCATGGACGTCCCAGTAGATGTATGATTGACTACTTTAGCAGTCGACGTGACAGTTAATTGCCAAAGTGAGGGAATCCTATTGATGTAGAAATTGTCCTTGGAATATCACTCCTAATTGGGCCCTTGAATGGCAGAAAGCTCAAAACTCATGGTCATTGTTGAGCCCCATTTGGTAGGGTAACAATTGGGTACCTTGAACGACTTGCCTGTAGTTGTATTGACCGGGTTGCAGTTCCCATGCCAGGGGCCCACCCAGACCTGTGGCTGCCTGAACTATCAAGTCCCAAGTTGCCCTTGTATCAACACTGAGCCTAGTGATGTTTCGTATTACAGTCATTTCTCAAGGTTTCATCTCTAGAGTTGGTCGAGCTCCAACCAATTGTAACATGTCTTAACATTTGGGGCACATTATTTTCAAAGTGCACCTTCTCGAAGAATTCACCTTTATCATCCTTACAAGATCTTTTGACAACCATTTCTAGGAGTATTTACTATGCTAGCAAGAGTAGCTTGCAGCAGTCTGTAGTCCACAACCTCTTGGGAAGAGCGTCTGGAAGATCTTCCACAGATCTTGCCCTGCATCCTTCCTGAGAATGCTGCCTACCTCAGAATCGTGTGCTGCCTACCTCAGAATCGTGTTAGGCAATAGATTGCCTCTCTACACTTGAGAGCACGCCACTTGCCTTAGACGGTGCTCTGGCATGTAGCTTTCCTCTCTGTCTTGGGACACATGCTAGCAGCAAAACCTTTGCTATCACTCAGGTATAAATAGATCCCTTTGGACACTGAAAAGGGACACACACAGTTATGAACTTGAAGGAAGGCACTGGGCACCTCACCCATGCTGCTCTCACAACACCATCGCACAGAAGGGCTTTGACTTCTGTTCGAAAGACTTTGCTCTTGTCCAACTCTTAAACTTGATCTTCCTTCTTTGACTTGGGCATCGGAGCATCCCCAACCTATGGTCGGACACCCTTTGACCTCCTTTTTCCCTGTCCACAGGCTTGCACAGGGCTCCCTCTGATGTCTAGACTGCGGATCCCTCCTCTGAGCTTGGCTGCCTAGCGGCTTTGAACTCCAAAACCGACATGAAAGCCGCTGCAACTTGAAGGGGTGAGATCACTTTCTTAACATGTTATCATCTCTAGCCAATGATACATTGTAGATGTTGTTGACCCTTCTCTTTTTCTTGTTGTTCATGTTTCAATAGAACCCTACTTCGACTTCTTGTACCAACTATTAGATGTGAAGATATCAAGTCGAATATTATCAAACTAGCATGTCTGGTGACTCATTTGTGGCATTTGAAGCATCTTCATAGTTATATTTTGAGTTTTATAAGTGGATCTAGTTTGCGACTCATTTGTGGCATTTGAAGCATATTCCAAGTTATATTCTGCAAGAAATAAAAAAATCTACAAATCTTATCACATGTGAATGTGGTTTGATTTTGCTTGCATCCTCATTATACATAAATTGACACATGCACAAGTAGTATACTGCAATGTGTAACTTGATCAAGATCTTCATTTCATATCGCTCTAATAAATTGCTATCCCATTCAATGTGTTTTGTGAGTTGGAGCTGCCAGTGATTCTGCGCTGAGCAATGGGATGCGGCCCTATCAGACAGAACACTAAGAAGGAAGATCACTCTGACTGCTTTTAGAAAAGGATTTTGTGCAGCCTTTTCTGGGATTATGATTCAATACAGCCTTGGTGGACTCAACTTGTTGAGAGTAGAGATTTCAAGTCCTTCCATTTTGTGTTGTTGAGAAAAATAATCTAATTGCATAAACTGAAAGCAAAAAGTACAAAACATATGACTATGTATGGTGTATGGATCCACAACCCATCTAATTACTAAATAATAAAACAATTAACACTAACAGGATGAGTTTTGGGGAGGTTTGGTCATGGGCTGGTTTACAAGGTGCTGTCGTAGGTGTTGCTGGATGGTCTTTGTAGGACTTATGATCTGGCAATCCAGTTGGTTTGTGAACAATTATCAGATTTTTCAGGGTCTTCAAGATGCCATTACATGTCCTGAGTGACTATATTATTGTTGCTGTGCTGGCATGGTCTCCATGTTACTATTAACATTGGATTGTTCCTGTTTTTTTAAATTCTTATTGTGTTTCCTATTTTTGCTTCATGATCAGTCCTTTTTCTTGTTCGCTTTAAATGTTTGCTTAGTTAAATTTTCTGATTGACTTATTGAAAAATATTTTGATGATATTGAATTACAGAAGCAATTTCCCTGCCTTGTGATGTTGCTGACTTTCAAGAGTCATTATCACAACTTGAAGACGAACTTTTTTCTGTAATCTGGCTGTATCTGACTAGTTTTTTTTTATTCTTACTCTTAGTCAACTCCTGCCATTTAGGACCGACACAAGCAAATTGATATGTTGAATTGCTAATGTCTTGCTGTGATTTTTTTCCCATCCTCTGAAATATTTTTTATATTGCTTGCTCATACTCCTATGGATACTGCATTTTATTGGCAGATAAAATTTATTTATCTTATACTATTTCAGGGAAGCAACAATTGAAAAATTTGAAGATATATTTTCTGGTGTAAAGGTTATTGACTTTGAAAAGCACTGTATTTGGTTGTTATTTCAAGCTCCCATCATGGTCTTAGATGACGTATTACATAGGCAAAAGTTAGGATCTCATATGGAGCCTTTAGACTTTGGCCATGAAATTATAATCGAACTCATTGATGGGACTCTACAACTGAAAAATGTGAAGGTATCACTTGCTAATATTTTATTTTGTTTTTTAGTACGATCTTTGTAAACAAATTTAATGTTTCATAGTTACTAATTGACAAGAACATAGTGTGTGGTTTTTTTCAGTATCTAAGTGTGTTATTGTGTACTTCCTACACTGTTAGCTACATTGTTCTGAAAAATGCCAGATTTGTCTATAACAATTTGGTTTAATAACTATGTTATCAGTTAAGATTTTAATCCTTTGTCCATAGAAATTATATTTATGTAAACCCCTTATGAGTACGGATTGAGAATCAGGTTTGGAATCTTTTTTGTATGTGGACAAGTGGATATGATTTCTAATGTCATTTATAAAGCATGCTTACGACAAGTTTATATTAGATATTCGTGATTGTTCTATATGATTTTACTTATTGCTAAAAAACTATAAGATTTTAATTTCAAATGCTCATTAGTGAGCTCCTAGGTAGCATGGATTCTTCAAGGACCCAACATATCTTATACGACAGGATTTGTATGTTATACAGCTGTTGTTATTAGAAGATAAAAAGCATAAACTCTTATTAGATGGAGAGAGTTACATATATATATAGAAGGTTAAAGGACTTAAATGGATATCCAATAATCCACAAACCCATATGCTTAGTAAGACCATACTTTAATACTTCCCTTCAAGCTGGAGTATATACATCAAGAAGATTCAACTTGGTACATAGAGATTTGAATATTCCAATACTCAGACCCTTTGTGAAGACATCAGCTAGCTGCTTGGACGAATGAGTATGTGGAGTAGAAATGACTCTTTTCAATACCATATCTCGAACAGTGTGACAATTGACCTCGACATGCTTGGTGTGTTTATGGAATGTAGGATTATTGACAATGAAGATAGCCGCCTGATTATCACAGAACATAAGCATTGACACCCTAAGTGGGAAGTCAAGATCAGAAAGAAGAGATTTGATCCACAATATCTCACATATGGTTTGTGTCATGGACCTGTACTCTGCCTCAGCACTGGAACGTGACACCACATTATGTTTCTTGCTTCTCCATGTAACAAGGTTCCCTCCTACAAAGGTACAAAAGCCAGAAGTAGACTTCCTATCCCCTCGATCTCCTGCATATCCTGAATTTGAGTATGGATTGAGAAATTATATTTATGTAAACCCTTTATGAGTACGGATTGAGAATCAGGTTTGGAATCTTTTTTGTATGTGGACAAGTGGATATGATTTCTAATGTCATTTAAGAAGCATGCTTACGACAAGTTTATATTAGATATTCATGATTGTTCTGTATGATTTTACTTATTGCTAAAAAACTATAAGATTTTAATTTCAAATGCTCATTAGTGAGCTCCTAGGTAGCATGGATTCTTCAAGGACCCAACATATCTGATACAATAGGATTGTATGTGATACACCTGTTGTTATTAGAAGATAAAAAACATAAACTCTTATTATATGGAGAGAGTTACGTATATATAGAAAGCTAAGAGACCTAAACGGATATCCAATAGTTCACTAACCCATATATTCAATAAGACCATACTCTAATACTCTCCCTCAAGCTAGAGCATATACATCAAGAAGATTTAGCTTGGTATATAAAGATTTGAATACTCCAATATTCAGACTCTTTGTGAAGACATTAGCTAGCTGCTTAGACAAATGAGTGTGGAGTAGAAATGACCCTTTTCAACACCATATTTCGAACAGTGACATTTGACCTCGACATGCTTGGTGTGTTTATGGAATGTAGGATTATTGGCAATAAAGATAGTCGCCTAATTATCACAGAACATAAGCATTGACACCCTAAGGAGGGGTTTGTGCCTTCAGAATCTAAAGGAAACCAAAGGAAAGGAAAGTAATTTCCCTTTGACCACATTTTAAAGTGGTGTTTGTGCTTTCCTAAGGAAAATGAAATGGTTTCCTTTGGTTTCCAAAGTATAAAAGACAAGGAGATTTTTTTTCTTGACCCATATGCTTAAATCTTAAAGGAAATGTTCCTACTACTTTGTTTTCTTCTTTCTCCTTTAATTATCTTTACATTTTTCTTCTTTCTCCTTAGTTTTCTCTTCTTTCTCTACATTCTTCTTTCTGCTTTCACGGATTGCAAATGCAAGGCGACGTGACTTCATCAAGTGATGAGTATTCTCCTTCTTTCTTGTGCTTTCAATTTGGAAGAAGATTTTTTTTTCCGTTTGTATGCTTTTCGTTGATTATGTAGTTACAATATTTCTATTACTATGTAAAATTTAAGACATTTATGTTTATTTGGACAAATTAAAATTATTCTCCTTCTATTTTTATTGACATGCACAAACACACAACTTTTGTTTTCTGTTTGTTTCTAATGACAGGCACAAACACCAGAAATTTAGTCAAACGGAAAATAAATTTCGTTGGTTTCTATTTCCTTTGGTTTCTCTTTGATCTCGATTTTTCATTTCCTTTCGTTTCTAAGGCACAAATAGGCTCTAAGTGAGAGGTCAAGATCAGAAAGGAGAGATCTGATCCACATCATCACATGTGGTTTGTGCCATAGACCTGTACTGTGCTTCAACATTGGAACGTGACACCACATTCTGTTTCTTGTTCTTCCATGTGACAAGGTTCCCTCCCACATAGGGACAAAAGCCAGAAGTAGACTTCTTATCTCCTCAATCTCTTGCATATCCTGAATCTGAGTATGCCACAACATTCACATGTCCATTCCTTTGATAGATCAGATCTTTCCTTGGAGAACTTTTTACATAGGAAAGTACCCATAAAGTTCTATTCGAGTGCATCTTCCTTGGTTCATGTATGAACTGACTCAGTAAACTGACAAAGTATGAGATATCTGGTATGGTCACTGTCAAATAGATGAGCTTGCCAATCAACCTCCTAAATTGTATTGGGTCATCCAATAGCTCAGAATTGGTATCCTAAAGAGGTGGTGACTGCTTAATGGGAGTGTTCTCTGGTTTACATCCCAAGAGTCCAGTCTTCTGAAGAAGGTGAAGCATATACTTTTTTTTTGGGATAACATCATTTTTCTATTGACATAAGCAAACTCGATGTCAAGGAAATACCTTGGTTTGTCCAAATCCTTGATGACAAAACGAGATGCAAGGTATTCTTTCACTTTAATGCCTCCTTGATCACTACTAGTCACTAGAGTATCGTCTACATAGACCATAAGTAGTACACATCGCTGATCAGATCTCCTGTAGAAAACTGAATGATCTATAACATATTTGTTGAACCCTCCATTCAATACTACATGGTTGAATTTCTCAAACTATGCTTTGGGGTTCTGTTTCAGGTCATAGATTGTCTTCTTAAGCTTGCAAAATCTATTCTCCTCTTGAGCAACATATCCTGGAGGTTGCTTCATAAAGACAGTTTTTGTAAGATCACCATATAAGAAGGCATTTTTTACATCTAGTTGGCATATCTCCCATGAATTATTTATAGCCATAGATAGAATAATCCTGATAGAATTAAGGCGAGCTATTGAAGAGAAAGTCTGATTACAGTCAATGCCATAAGTTTGAGTGAATCCTCGAGCTATCAATCTGGCTTTGTATTGATCAACTGTGCCGTCTGCTTTGTTTTTGACAGTATAAATCCAACGACAGGTGACAATGTGAGCTCCTACAGGTCAGGTCACCAACTCCTAAGTGCCACGAGCTGTCAAGGTAGCTACCTTTTCATCCATTGTAACATTATATTGGGAAGTAAAAGTGCTTCATGGTGCCTCCTGGGAATGGACTCAGAAGAAAGAGACAAGGCAAAGGCACGAAATTATAGATGTAAAGAGTCATAGGTAACAAAATTAGAGCTTGGAGCAGTGGAGGAACGACTACTTTTTCTGAAAGTAATGGGCAGATGTAAGTCACTGGGAGATAAATCTGCATTCGAGAAAGAAGTTGGCTGCTATTGGTGGAGGTGGTGGTTACTGACGACGTTGATATACCTACAAGGGAGGAGAGTCTGCTGAAACTGGGTGGACAATAGTGGGTAGAGGAACAAACGCAACTACTAACAGTGGAGTACACTCCTTTTCAATACCAAACTCCCTAAAGTATGCCAATGATTCAAAAAAAGTGACATTAGCAGATGCAAAATATTAACCGGAAGGTGGATGAAAACACTGATATCCACATTGAGTTCTGGAGTATCCTGCAAACACACATTTGATAATCCTAGGAGAAAGCTTATCAAGTCCAGGTGAGATTCTAGATGAATGCTACACAACTAAAAATCCTAAGTGGCAAAGAGAACAAAGTAGCATCTTTCTGAAGATGCCAAAGGGAAATTCCCCGCCTCCAAGAGGGGTGGAAGGCATTCTATTGATGAGGTAGGTGGCAATAAGAACCACATCAGACCATAAGTATTTGGGGACCTTCACGTGTAGTATGATGGTACGTGTGACATCAAGAATGTATCTGTGCTTATGTTCTGTCACTCAATTCTGTTGAAAAGTGTGAAGACATGTAGTCTGGTGTATAATTCCAAGAGATGCACAACAAGATTTCACTTTGTTTTGAATAAACTCCACTGCATTGTCAGTACGCAAATATTTGGGAATAGTACCAAACTGATTTTTTATTTTTGAAATAAAAACTTTGAGTACATCAAAAATATGACCATGATCTTTTAACAGATATACTCAAAATACTTTAGAAAAATCATCAGCAAAAATAATATAATATCGACGACCTGACACAGACGAGACTCTGGAAGGACTCTAGATGTCATAATATACTAACTCAAACAAGATAGAACTAGATGCAAGACGTAATTGTCTAAAGGAAGCACGATTATGCTTTTCCAACTGACATGACTCACACTCAAATTGTGAAATAGTTACCCATGGCAAAGCTTGTTGTAGTTTCTTATGAGAGGGGTGATCCAACTGATAGTGCCATAGTTAGGGAGGCTCTGAAGTAGACGTTACAGACACTAATCCCTGAGGTATCTCGTCACTAACCAGTAGGTACACACCATTTTTACGCTCACGACCCAAACCAATCCTCTTTTTCATCTGTAAATCTTAAAAAGTGCAGTGAAAAGGAAAAAATTTCACACAACAAAGTAATTGTTTGGTAATGACATTAATGGAAAGGAGATTCACAGGAAAATCAGACACACATAAGACTTTATCTAGAGAGAACTAGGAAGAGGTGTGCACAACCCCTTCACTAGAAATTGGACATGATCGACCATCAACAATGGCCACAGATCTAATATCAGACAATTGCAATAGACGAGTAAAAATAGTTTTTGTACCTGACATGTGGGACGAAGTATCAGAATCAAATATCCAGAAGGAATTCTTGGAAGCCAGGAGAGCACTAGTACCTGTAGAAGTGGAATAAGAGGCAGTGGCGGTAAAGTCAGCGACCTGTAGCTGTAGGAACTTGTCATAATCAACCTATGAAATGGTGACTTTCTGCTCCTCATTGGTGGAAGTGCTTGGTATAGACTTTGTAGTAACATGTGTAGACAAAAAAGAAGATGGTCGACTATGTAAGTCCCAACATCGTTCAATACGATGACCTGTCCTACCATAATCGGTGTATCGAGGGCGTCATCCAGAATCTGTTACCATGACTTCGAGAACCACCACGTCCTCGCCTACGTGTAGTGGTCATAGCAGATTGATCTGAGATGGGTGAAGGAGTAACTGTGGAGATGCGTAAAACTCGAGCAAAGGTGGTCTGTAGATCTGGCACACTGTCAACTCCTAGGATTTGTCCCCTGATCTGAGAACTGAGCTCAGAAGACAGACTAAAGAGATAAATTGCCACTATAAGTTCCTCTCGATACTGTCTCATCAGTACAATGTCAGTCGTTTAAGGCTGATACACCTCAAGCTCGTTTAGCAATGAGCGTAGTAATGTGAAGTGCTCTAGAACAGAACTATCTCCTTGACGAAGAGAAAATAGCTGCTCATATACCTCGAAGACTCTGGATATGTTCTTCTCATGACCATAAGTGAGACGCAGAGTATCCCAGATTTTCTTGGCAGGTCGTAACATCATAACCCTTTTAGCCACAGTGGGTTCCATACTGTTGACCATCCATGAAACAATGGCGGTATTGTCTGCACCTCAGTCATCATAGGTCACATCTTTACTATCCGATGGAGGTTAGGTAAGATGACTAATTTTCCTATGTACAATGATGGTCTCAAAATTCTATGCCCACGGTAGATAGTTTTTGCCATTTAACTTTTCTGAAGTGCCACTAAGATGTTTGACTAATGATTCACGTGCAGCTATGATAAAAACAGAGATATATAAGGTTTGATTTAGCAATACAGAGGAGATAATGATCTGATTTTACGTATATAGGGCTGAAAACACAGTAAAAGAAGCCATCAGAAATACCAACACACAGT
>JAMKQA010009335.1:0-15296 GCA_024699735.1 Posidonia australis | reverse complement strand
TAGAAACAACAGATTATTTATTAATAAATCATTTAAGCAATATTGCAAATAATTACATGGTCTACAATAAAAATGGATAATCAGGCTCAGTTGTCATAGCAGGCCCAGGGAAATTTTTTTTGGGCTCGGGCTGTGCCAGGCGGCCTAGGGCCGACCCAGTCTGATTTCCACCTGTAGGGATTTGGATACTAAGTAGGGGTATGGGTACTTTACCATTGGAAGTATACATTAGTAACTTTATTTTGGGTAGAAAATTAACAAAAGGGATAAAAGTGGAAATCTGTTCCCTATATATTCTGGTTGACTTAATGCAGTTACTTATACAACTTAGGGTTTATAAAAATTAGGAAGCATTAAAATTTTAATAGTATGAACTAGTCTTTTTGTCCTTGAATCATGAGTGGAAGAGTAACTTTTTTTGGGGGAAAGGGGGGTGACAGAGAGATTATGCATGGTAAGAGAAAGAAGGGTTGGACACAGTTTTCTCCTCGTATTTTATGGCTGTCAATGAAGTTAGACTTATTTTTACTCTAGACACTTTTTCTGTCTAAACAAGTTTCTGGAATCTGATTTAGCATGCCCTCAAACACATGCATAATTGTTGCAAATGATGCTTTAAAACATGTTTATTCACCTTTTAAATATCTTATTTTATAATAATTTCTTTTGCTTTTGTTTTAACTGATCTCATGTTCTCTTCTGTTGGCAGACTCGTTTAACCATCTGTGGAGGAGAAGATAACATGGAATCATCAAAGGGAGATGTATTGATCTTCCCAGACATGATAAGATATAGGTGCGAGTAGCTGTTTATTTGGTAACTTTCATAACCTATGCTTCTGAAATAGGTTATATTTTCTAAGTGTCTGCAACTGGACTTCCTTGACCATCTACAGGCAATTGACAGAGTCTGACATTGATAAATTTGTGGAGGAAGCCCTTGTGAATGACAGAGAATGGCTTCCTGGAGGAGCTGAAACGCTTCCAGGATCATATATCTTTGTTTGTTCTCATGGAAGCCGAGATCAAAGATGTGGTTTCTCTGGGCCTGCCATCATTGAGAAATTTAATGAGGAGATAAAATCACGTTGTCTTCAGGGTCAAGTGACTGTTAACCCTTGCTCACACATTGGAGGACATAGATATGCTGGGAATGTCATTATATACAATCCAGGTGTTGATGGAAAAGTGAGTGGTCATTGGTAAGCTCCATGCCACAACATTTTCTATTTCTTGCTTTTCTGCTGCTTGTACTTTATTTTAGTTTTCTCAGTTTTTTCTGTTTTTGGCAGAATCTGTTTGATTCCACTTTTATAATGATTTTATATTGTTTCTATAAATCACTAAAGTTAGCTTGTTGGACTTGTGATATCTAGGATGGTTGTTCATATCTTCACTTTGTAATGGATGGTTCTTTTTTTTTTTTCAATTTTTTTGTAGGTATGGATACGTTGGTCCTGATGACATACCTGTCTTGCTTGACCAACATATTGGAAAAGGAGAAGTAATACCAGATTTATGGAGGTAACCTTTTTCTGCTCTTTTTTAGTAATTTCTTATGGCATGAAAAAAATTTGTCATGGTCCACCTTTAGGTGTAGCACTTGGTTTCTACATTTCTACTTATTCTATGCTTTGTTACTATTTATAATACCTTTCCAATTTGCCTATAACAATCTTAGGCCTACAATGATAGTAGGTGCTAATCTTTATTGAGCCTACATATCCAAGCACCTTCAGCTCCACCTCTTGGAATTGACTGTGTAATGTTATGCACCATCGCCCTGAAGTCCTACACATAGAATTAAACGTTGGTTTCATGTTGGATTTCGGTTTGACAAAAATAAAAACCGTGTCGGACATTAATGGAAACACAATAAATTTATGAAAGTTCATGAAAATGGTCAAGAAATTTTGAATTTTGATTTGAAATTTTAAGATAAGTTAAAAGTAATAATTTATATCTTAGACTACTTAAAACAACTTTCTTAACATGTATCACATTAAAATATAGTAGATGGATTTAATACAAATATCTTGAAGTATAATATGTAAAAATGCTTAATAAATGTTTAAAAACAAAAATAGTTAGAAAAGTTACCTTATATATATTTAATATCACAGAGAATGCCTTGATTGATCAAAATATTCTTCTTATAAATCAATTATATTGTGTTTTTGATGAATTTGTTGTTGAACTTGGGACATTTGCCGTAATATGTAACTATTCCAAGGCATATGACTATAATATGTTTGGTATTTATTGATATAGTAGTTGTATTGTAACACTGACAGTTAAATTAGGAATATCATTGGTGGATATTGTGAAATTATATATACTAATTGTAGAATTTGTTAAAACTGTTAAAGGAAGTAAGAATGACTTGGAGGACGTTTAGGTGATTGCTCTTCATATTATATTGGAGGAAGTACATAATAAAAGAATAAGCTCATATCTTATGTAGTTTGTTCGCTTAAAGCATGAGATGTAGTTCTTGTTCAATCACTTTTAGTATTATAGCCTATTTATCTAACAGAACCACTTTTATAAGAGTTATTAATCATAAGAATCTTTAAGATCTTAAATACTCAAAGAGTTAAGTGAGTCTAATAAAGATCCTCAAATATGATTACTTTAAGAGTTTTCATTTAGTTGGTGATCACAATGATCTCTTCGTTGATAATGAATTTCTGGTCGAACTCTATGATCCTTGTCTTGTATAGCATATGTGAAGGCATCCTCTCCTGTAAATGGGACAAATGACTTTTAAGTTTCTTTGTGTTCTTGTGACTCTTCTTTTGCAGGTAGAGTTGCATCTTCAATGTCACCATTATCGTCGTCTGATGGTTGTATACTATCATCATTATTAGTGTCACTGTCATCCCATAAGTTTGGAATATTTCTACAAGAGCATTCTGATGAACTCATATATTCCTCTACGTCGATGTCTGTTTCCTAGTAATTCTGAAACATGGCCTACTTTATCCTTCATCTAGAATTGGTTCTCTATTTTCTTGTAATCATTGAAGTATAGGATCATTTTCTTCATCTCATTATAAATATATGCAAGATCTATTGAGTCCATATAATTTTTTCCTTCTTATTCATTGATATGTTTTATTCTCAGTCACATATTGTAGTGTACAAATATCAAGTTATTCAACCTTATAATACTCAATTTGTTTCTTTTCTTTGTATGAATAAGGTTGAATGTGTTCTAATTTCGTTTACAATCAGATGTTGTTGTTTGAGATAAAATCTATATAGTAATATTTTTCAAATTTAGAGCATCTATTTCATTTAACATCTATTATTCATCTGATATTTAGTTATTAGCTATATTATGGAGTAATACTATGAAATAAAAGAAATGATATTAAAAATATTATTTGGAGTTATTGTCTCATAAGAACGTATTGTATGAGGCTTTTCAAATGACTAAAGCTCATCTAGAAAGTATTTTATATCATTGAGAGTTTGTATTTGGTAATTTTTTAATCACAACTTTGACAGATGTTAATAAATGGCTACCAAGTTGATGATATTATTGGAACTGTGGATTCAAATAATATACTACATTAACAAAAAAAAACTCATTTAACAAATAATTATGTAACAAATGAAACATAACGATGAAAAATATGAATATAAATGTTAAAATACGTACTAACTTCACGTAAAGGATGAAAAAACATGTTGGATCATCTATAATTTTGAGATATGTCGTAGATAATCTTTATATTGCATCAACCACAGTATCTTTCATCAATCTCATAGTCTCATATAAGAAATCTATGGTAGGCTTATTATCACTATTCATCAACCGAAGGACTTTTGAAACATATTTCATAATATTTACAAACTTTCGACAATCTTCACAAAAATGTATATTATTTATAATTAAATTTACTCTCCTATCAATTGAACTTTCACTTTCTTGGTATTTATACTATTATAGCGAATTGAACATCTACTTTTGTCCATTTCTTTGATCAATTATACTGTGAAAAGTAATATAATTTATTGTATATCGGTGACTCCTGTACGAATCAAATCACCATCACAACATTCGAGTGACTTCATTAAAGTTAATTAAAGTTAGTAAAAATGAGTGATTGTAAATGAAATTTGTTATACTCTTTGCATCTCTTACTATTTTCTCTACCAATCTCATCTTCCCGAAGTCCTTAATCATTAGATTAATATAGTGATTTGTACATGGTGTCCAATATATGTCATATTTATTCATAATTCTAGAATTAATCCTTTTAAAATTATTTTCATTTTCAATCACAATTTACATCACGTTTGTTAGTCCCACTTATTTAATGTCTTTTCATTTGTTTGTATATGTACTTGTAATATTTGATAACATCAGAAGTATTAATGGACTTTTAGAAAATTGTACGATCATCACAGTAAACTATGTAGTTGATGATTTATTTTCATGTGGTGCTTGTCTAACCATCAGTCCATTACACATGACAATTACTTTATAGGTGGGTTATTGTCGCTTCATGTCATTAATGTAGATTTTTAATTCTTCCTTTTTTTACTTAAGGTACTTGCTTATGATCTGATGTTCAATTAGTGCAAATCAGGTATATGTTGTTGATAAAGTCCCTTTGCTATTTTTACGGGGATAGCATTAAGCAACATATATTTTGTTACAATTTGACTACTTTTTTTTCCTAATATTTCCAAACATGTCTTTAATTGTCTTCTGCTTTAAGATTTCTTTTTTAACTGTAGCTGCATTTGGATTGTTGTATCTTTAACTATACATTCTGAACATTCCAACAATGTCTTTACCTTTATCCTTGTGTGTAATGCTACTGTCATTGTCACTTTTATTTCCCTTGTAAGTTAGGATACTACACGACTTATGAATATTTCAATTTGCTCTCTATGCTATTTTTCATTTTTAGACTCCATTACTGCTCTTTTATACATTTCTCTGTCTTCTAAAGTGTCACAATCTATAGAATAAACTATACTATCATTTGCTAATATGAAAATAACACCAGAAGAATCTATATTGAAGAGAATATTGTTAAATCTTTTTCTCCTCTTCTTATCACTTTCTTTGCTTTATTGTCCTTTAATAAATAAATCTTGATTTTTTTAATTAACTACGAAATAAACATAAAAATTCCTTAGATCTATATAAAAACTTTTGATATATGCAAAAGCATCATTATTAAGTTAGATCTATATATTATCTAAACAATTTATATAATTATATATCAAGTTATTAATATCAAGATTCAAAATAATAAAATAAACTTAAAAAAACCTTAGATTTATGTAATATTATGTTAGATCTAACTAAGATTTAGGTTTATACCTAAGATCTACTTGTGAATTAAAAACAAACATGAAATTACATGCAAAAACTTAATATCTAGCTTAATGAATTGAAAAGAGTTGAGGAAATGGATTACATACATTTATACCTTGAAGAGAAATGGAGGAGAGGAGAGAAAAGAACCGGAGGAAATGGCCAGATGCCTAGATAGAGAAATGGAGGAGATGGTCGGATGTTTGCGCCTTTACGGGGAGGAGAGGAAAGAAGAACGGCGGCTGCTGCAGTCATAGTACCAAATGTCGACGTGTGTCACCGAAATTTCACCGACACGTGTCTTATTTTTAATTTACCAATACAACTCCAACACGACATCGACATGGAAGTTTTTTAAACAAATGTGGATTTTTTTTACTGTGTTTCCACCAATACGATACCGACATGTCGATATTTTACCAACATGTATCTGTTTTTCAACTTGCCGAAGTCCAACATTTAATACATTGGCTGCAGTCACCCGTGAGGGTGGAGGCGATGGCTGGACGATTGAATGGATGGATGGTTGGTTGGAAGCAGATGAAGTAGAAGGAAGAGTTTTGAGGAAAATATGCCACGTGTTATGTGTGTCAGTGTTGATGCAAGGCATTTCGGCCAACATGCGTTTGGCTCAGTTCAAAAAATCAGTCAAGTCGACCGACACACCCTGACTTGCAGACAGGTTGAAACTCAACACCGACATATGATACTTCTTGATTTACCCTAACACATCATGTTCCTAGCTTAGGAAATTGACGTGTTGGCGATATTTTGCCAACATGTCAAAGTTTGATTCTATGGTCCTACCCTCCATGCCAAACACCAACCTCAACAACACATGACCAAACATTATGTGTTTACTAGATTTATTTCTCTACCAATGCCACACAGTGATATTCTACAAGTAAATAACCACCACCAACAAACAAACATTTCAGAAATCGTGGGTGTAAAATATGCAATTGCAATGCATGTCTTGAGTGGTCACTTGATTGGATATGCTAGACTAGTACATTTAGTAAACCTATTTGATACATACAGGAGAAAAAGGGGACCCAATCACCTATTTAAACACAATCCATATACTAAAATCTTGTACAGTTGAAAGCCTTACGGTACTCATACCAAGTTCACTTGAGATCACAAGGCATTGTCCTGGATCACAATATATGTTCACGTAGTAGCAGTAGTAGTACTAATAGTAGTAGTAGTAGTAGTAGTAGAGTGCAATATTAATGTTTCGTTGAAGGTCTCTATGTGTGCCTCTAGGTGACTGTCTATATGTGCACTAGACTTGGCTACCAAACCTGTTAATTTGTATATAATAAAAAATTCAACAAATAGTGTGATTGATGAATAAAGGTTGCTTGGGAATAAGGATTCAAGGTAGCATATCGGCCAAATTCAAACATAAGGCAAGCATATTGACAACTATCAAGACAAAAAACACACTCATTGTCTAATACATTGTATCTGATGCAACTAAACACAATGGCTCATGCTATCCATTTTTCATTCTATTCAACTTATCATCTCCAAACATGGCATTTATATAAATAACCGAAATAAAACAATGGTAACTGAAATTAAAAACATTTACTTTAAATTAATGTTTGTAGCATAAATTAAGAAGATTGCCATGACATAGTCATTGATTAAGTATGTGGTTGCAATTTTTTTGTAGAGGAACCAAACCTTTTATACAAAATACCTCCTCCTTCAATAGATGCTAAAATGTAGAAAACCGTCAAATTAAAAGGGAAAATCAAGAAATGTGCACCATCAATTGTTTTTTCTTAAATTACGGTGAAAAGGAACAAAAAGGTTTCCTAATTGTTGGACTTGTGTGGCATAAAGTGCCAAAAAAGCACCATTAAGCACCAACCCTGTGGACATATGTTCACTTAAAGCTTTCAGCGTTTGAGTGGGTCTAATAAAACAAGCACTTAATCAATTAAGATAGAATTTCTTAAAACACTACTTTGTATCATTGTTTTCAAATGTCGATCAAACTATAATGAAGTCGCATGATAGAGTCATTCTGTAACGAACTCTCCCATCTTAGGTCCTGAAGAACCTTAACAAATATCTAATATAAAACGTATATTATGCTATGATCAAACCACAAGGAGTGTAATCACTATGCTCTCCATAAAACAAAAAACAATTGTCTACCACCCTAACACCAGTGGATTGATCCGTACAAGATCTAGCCCCAAAGCTCCTTAAGGAGGCAACAATGAGCCTAAGAACAAGCTAAGGCAACATCAAACAAAGTAATGTGAACTAAAACAACAAAGAAAGGAAAGGAAAATCAACATAGGAATCTATGCTCATACTCTTTTGTGTTACCTCTTTTGTAGCAATTTCTCTTCTGACCCGTGAACCCCCGACATGCTGACCCAACATTTAAATGGATTGAGGTTGGGTTTAATTGAATTTGGATCAGAAATGGGTCAACCTATTTGACTTGTTTGATAAATTGGTTGAATTCGGTTTTAATAGAGTTAATCCATTTATGATCCACCAACCCATATAAGGAATTAAATATATAATTTTTTAATTTATATTTATTAAAATATGTAGTTATAAAGTTTGAATTGTATTTAATATTTTATGCTATTTATATACTTGGTTATTCACTTGTGTCTTGTGAGTAATTATTTAAGTATTTATTTTATTACTTTAATAATATTCAAAGTTAGATTTGATTAAACCAATTCAATGGGTTAAATAGGTCAATAGAATAAATGGGTTAACTTGTTTATAAATGAATTGAATTTGACTTGGAATTTTCAATGATAGTAAATGAATCGGGTTGGAACAAGTTGACTCGAATCCGATTCATCAACCCATTTTGCTACCCCTATTCCACATTGAGGGAAGGCAAGGGCCGAACCCAAGAGGATTCACCATTATATCTTACTCATAAAGTTTGATCCTTGGATCTTTTGTTGGTCAAAGTCTTATCACCCTTTGATCCAACCAAGAGAACATGGCTTGTGTGTTCTGTTTTTGTTTACAAATTGTATTGTTTTCCCAACTTGGGGTCTACATTCACAATTTGACACATTGGCTGGCAGGCATCAAAGCCTAATTGAAGTCTAAATGTGTAGAATAATCCAGCAGAGAAGATATCTTAACATACACTGCCTTGGTCTTTCATCAAATTGAATTTTCAAATACCATTTCTTTTATGAAACTTGCGGGATGTAACTCATATTATTAATCAAAATGAATAGATTTCATTCATAAAAAGAAGTTTAGACCATAAATCTAATCACTGTGATTGAAGAAAGTCCAGAAAACAAGCAACCCATGGCAATACTCTTCACAGGAAACTAAACACCTAAAGATAAACTAAAAGATAATAGATTAAATAAAAGTGGCCGTCGCAGTTCAAAATATGTCTCCATATCTGTGCATAAATCTCTTCCTCCAATGCATTTAACTGTGGCTTCATTTCGGGCAAGTCAAGTAAACCAGAAGGTAGAGTAAGAAAAAGCACCAGTTGGCATTGAATGCATTTAACTGTGTATGGACTTCACTTTAGTAGACCAACCAAATACTATTTGTTTTTCTTATTAATCTCTTAGATTTGCTCTGGCAAAAGATTGAGAAGCTGATATTTGAGTTTCGAAAGAGATGTTTAAGTTCCAAAAGACATCAGGCATCCAAACTATCTTCTGAGCTTGCTCGGTCTTCATGATTGAGTTTTTTTTTATTTGTTTTTGCTACTCTGTAGATTTCAAATCAAATTTGGGCCAACTAATTTTGAATCCACTATTTCAATCTCAGTTCAATTCTTTCATACTATGGGTTATCATCTGGAATTTGCATGTTCAAGTTTTCAACTTCTAATTTAATATAAACTGTAGTTTGTTTGAAGTCGAAATTCTTGGATGGTGTATCCAAAAGAGAATTTTTTATCAAGCTAAAATTCATGGATATTGATTTGAAACATTACCAAATACTCGGATTATACTGATATTTGTCAGTTTACCTTGTGATGCTGCCAATAACACTTAATACTTTGGAAGAGTACTTGTTCGTGTTTCCTTTTTACCTGGATTTAAAAATAGGACTTAGTATTGATTATTAATTATATATATATATATATATATATATATGTATGTATGTATGTATGTATGTATTCTCTTCTCATTATCACAATTAAAATCGCTAGTTGGCCTACCCATTTGGATCCAATTGCAGGGGTCAGATGGGATTGACACAAGAGGAACAGAAGAAAGTTCATACCCGTCAACTCCAGATGAATAGGGAAAAGCATCGGAAATGAATATGATTAGACTGTCCTTGAAACGACCAATGGAACCATTACTAAAGCATCAGACTGCTGTCAAAGCGTGGGAAATTTTGCTTGTCACCAGGTCTCGGACCCTGAGAAAAGTGTTAAACGATAACATACTGTGGAACTCAGAAAATTAATGTGAAAAAGAGTGGCAAGTCAACAAGTCTTGCTGTTCAATAACAACATGGTTTGGAACTGGGTGAGGACGCATATGCTCTTCTAGCAGTTGCAGCTGCTGTATCAGTTGGCACTGCTTATTATGGGTGCTACAGCCTACAAGCTGCAATGGTGGCTTGCAGACATTGCTTATAAACTTGTCAAAAAAAAGTGAAGGAAAGAAATAAAAGAAACAAGCTCCAATTTGATGGAGGTTTTGCTAGCAATCCATTTATACATTTTTCCTATACACGCATCTCATAATTTTCTTTTCTCTTATTTCTTTTTGGTTTAAAAATCATGTATATTCTTGCATATTTCTTTGATATACTCAACTAAGGCTATGAGTTATATTTACTAAATATTTTTTGTATTGTGAAAGGAGAAAAGAATCAATTATAGGAACATCCAATAAATGGATATCTAGTAACTCAAATTGACTAATAACTAATTAATTACTCTAATGCTTTTCCACAAGTTGGTGTATATATTATTAATCATGCTTAATTTATTACAAAGAAAGTTAAATACGCTGACATCTAGTTCTTTTATGAAAATATCAATAAGTTACTTTAGAGTGTAGGAGTATGGATAACTTTTCTTGTCACTATATCATATACATAGTGACAGTCAATTTTAATGTATTTTGTACGTTAATGGAAGGTTGAATTGTTAGCAATGAAGATAGTCGTTAGATTATCATAACGCATAGTCATGGGAAGATCTATAGATAGATCAAACTGTATTAGTAGTGAATTATGTTACACCATCTCATATGTTGTCTACGCCATGGAGTGATGCTTAACCTTTGCATTAGACCTCGATACAACATTATGTTTTTTGCTTTGTGAAAAAATAAGATTGTCTCCAACATACATGCAGTAGTCTCATATGGACTTCCTATCTCCTTTGTTGTCAGCATAAAAAGAATCTAAATATCAATTTACAAGTGACCATTCTTTCTGTAAATAAGGTCTTTTCCTAGAGTATTCTTGATATCGACCAAGACTTACAATGCTCCTTACCAATGAACTATTTTAGGTTCATGTATAAATTGACTAAGAAGTCCAATTACATAAAAAATGTTAGGGCATGTGACAATCATATAAATTAATTTCCCAATCATCTTCAAGAGGCTTAGAAGAATTATCCTAGAATGCAGGACTTTGATCTATAAAAGTATTATTGGGTTTACAATTCATAAGTCTAGTCTCTTGGAGTAAATCTAGTGTATACTTTTTTTGAGATAATGTCATTCTATTTCTAACATAGGTAAACTCAATGCTTAGAAAATACTTACGTTTTCTCATATCTTTGGTAATAAAATGAATCTTGAGATACTCCTTAGTCTTATTAATTCTTGTAGAGCTACTACCTGTCAATAAGATATTTTCAACATATATTGTTAGAATCACACAGCCTCTAGTGTTATTGTAAAACACTGAATGATCCACTGCACATCTTTGGAAACCACTGTCTACAACAATTCTATTGAATTTTTCAAACAATGCTTGTGAACTTTGGTTAAAACCATAAATTACTTTCTTGAGTAACATAGCCTGCTAGTTGCTCTATAAGAACCTAATCAGGCAAATCACTATATATGAAAGCATTCTTAATATCAAGTTGACAAAGTTCCCATGACTGATTTGTGGCAATGAACAGACATGTATAGAGTTCAGACGAGAAAAAGTCTTTGTATAGTCAACACCATATGTCTGTGTGAAGTCACGAGCGACCAAACGAGTCTTGTACTTGTCAATAAACCCATCTGGCTTGTGAGTAACATAGCCTGGCGGTTGCTCTATAAGAACCTAATCAAACAAATCACTATATATGAAAGCATTCTTAATATCAAGTTCACAAAATTCCCATGACTGATTTGTGGCAATGAACAGACAAGTATAGAGTTCAGACGAAAAAAGTCTTTGCATAGTCAATACCATATGTTTGTGTGAAGTTATGAGCGACCAAACAAGCCTTATTCTTGTCAATAAACCCATCTAGCTTGTGCTTGACCATGAACAGCCATCTACAAATAACTATGTTGATATCTACAGGGTGATCAATATGCTTTCATTTCGTCATCCATAGTTGCCTTCCAATGAGGAAGAAAAAGTGCTTCCTAGTAGTTCTTAAGAATAGACTTTGTGAAAATAGATAAGACAAAGCTATGGAAAGAAGGTTAAAGGTGGTCATAGGACATAAAATGAGAAATAGGATGAACTGTGGCGGAATGCTTACTCTTTTTTATAGCAATAGGTACATTAAAGCCTGAGATATTGGATCCACAGATGAGTCAGAGGAAGACTGAGCCTGAGGTGGCTACTAATGATGATGATAAACCTACAAAGAACGAGACAATTTTGTTCCACAACAGGCGAACCATCATCATCTATGCATGAATCCGTAATAGGTGGAGGTAAAGGAACGCTATCTAGAGGGGAATCAACAGAATCAAAGTAGAGTATGGACTCAAAAAAAGTGATATCTGCAAAAACAATGTAATGACAATTGGGTGGATGAAAATACTGATATCTTCTCTGAGTCCTAGAGTACCCAACAAAAACACATTTAATCGACCAAGGAGATAATTTGTCAAGACTTAGAGATCTTGAACAAAAGCAACACATTCAAATACTCTACGAGGCAAAGAAAATAACTCCCCATGTTTTAAGCACTGGAGAGGCACTTCATCATCAAGAGGAGTAGATGGTATTTTATTAATAAGATAAAAAGCAGTAAGAATAACATTAGACCATAAAAACTTTGGAACATACATTTGCAACATAATGATGTGTGTAACATCCAGAATATGTTGATGTTTATGCTTAGTTACACCATTCTATTGAGATGTATGAGGACAAGTAGTTTGATGAAGAACATCAAGAGTGTCACAGTAATTTTGAAGTTCAGTTTGAACAAACTTAAGTGTATTGTTAGTGTAAAAGATTTTTGAAGTAACAGCAAACTGATTTATTATTTCTACAAAATTTTTTTACTACATCAAGGATCTAAACATGGTCTCAAAGAAGATAAATCCATGATGATCATGAAAAGTCATCAACAAACACAATGTAATATCTATGACTCGACACAGACGACACTCTAGTAGGACCTTAGACATCATAATGAATCAACTCACACAAACTTTGACTACTAGTAAGACTAAGACGCTTATAGCTAACAAGGTAATGCTTACCTAACTAACATGACTCATAAACAAAAGAACTGACAAAAACCTAAGGTAAAGCCTATTGAAGCTTACAATAATACGAGTGATTGAGATGAAAGTGCCACAGTAATGTTGACTCTTGTGTAAATGTAAGAGATGTTAATCCTCGAGGTATTTTATCACAAATCAGTAGGTACACACCATGTTCACTCTCACAGTTCAAATCAATCCTCTTTTCCATCTGCAAATCTTGAAAGGTATAATGAAAGGGAAAAAATCACAAAAAAGTATAATTACTTTGTATTGGCACTAATGGACAAAAGATTCATAAGAAAATTTGGAACATAAAAAACTTTGTCAACTGTAATATGATAAGGGGCTTTAACAACACCTACTGTGTATATTAGACAGGTATGACCATCAATAATAGAAATAGAATGGATATCAGATAACTGAGAAAGATAGGTAAAAATATCTTGTGTACCTGACATGTGGGAAGAATTACCAGAATCTATAATCCAATAATTGTCCCTAGAAGCTAGTAAGGCACTAGTACCTGTGGTAGAAGCATGTAATGCTGTAGCAGAGGGCTGGTTGACTTGCCATTGTATAAATCAATTATATTCAACTTGAGAAATGGATACTATCTGTAGACACCCCGATTTTGAGGTGACTCATTGATAAGACTCTAGTTGTTGCTTTGGATGTGGCTGACCCTTGAACCAATCTTAAACCCATAGCAAGCTCGCAGCCCAACTAAAAATCCAGATAGGTAGGGGAGAGCACTTAGCTAGCACACTTACCTGGCACACTTAGCTAGCACACCTACCTGGTACACTTAGCTAGCACACTTCCCCAGCACACTTAGCTAGCACACCTCCCTAGCACACATAGTGGCGCACATAGCAGGCGCACATCCTAGGCGCACATCCCAGGCTGTGGGCTGCTGGCTTTCCACCTCCCATGGATGTTACCTCTAGCAACGAATATGCCATGGAATATTCCAGGCTTTTCGTCTACGAGACTCTCCCCATTCCTATGAGTTACCCATGAGAAAATCTTATATAAGGACACCCATAGGCAACCATAGGGAGAGGTTAGAAATCCTGAATTTAGCCATTCTGTTCTGAGCCAGCTTCCTGCACGAGTTTCACCTTCTTTTCAGCAGTTTATTTTCGTCTTCTGGAGCGCTCCCTTGCGTCCTAAAGCCTCTTTGGTCCTTCCAAAGCAACAATGATCTCTTTATTTCTGATATTTCAAGAAGGAACATCTTGAGAGGTAGGCTTTCTACCTCCTCTTTCTCCTTTGAATCTCATTTCAGGAACATAATAAAGCATGTTTGAAATCATACATAGGGACTGATTTATTCCATGTTTTCGTGAGGTTTTACGATAAACATGTTTGCTCACTATGCAAAATAATCTCCATGCTAATCTATACATTTGTTTCTAGTGTAAAATCTGCATGAGTTATCTTCTTTTTATTTCCTTGCACATAGCATTTTGCCACGCACCTTTATATGCTTATGATCATCATTTACATATGTTCTGATTGGCGTTATCTAGATCATGTTTATTCCTAGGCATTTTGCATGTTTTCATACATGAACCCATCAACATATTTTGACTTTGAATACATGATTTATATGATGATTTTCGATCGTGTGCATCCACATCATATTTTCAGTTCTTAATAATGACATGAACCCATCTGTATTAGCATGAATCACCCTATATCTCTGCTGGGATGGATTCTGGATCACATTGCAGTCTGATCCAGACTCTCTGGGGTGCACATCTCAGGCGCACCGTTCCAGCGCACCACTCTGACGCACCCAGAAGGCGCGCCAGACTGGTCAGAGTAGAACACTCGCATTGCATCTTTATTTGCATAATTTTATCGCAGGGGTTTTGAGCCGGTACCTTTTGTGACTGATTCTCTGATGTACCATGATGACACTTGCATGCTTTTTAGTTTTGATCAGATTGTTTTCCATCTGTTTTCTCTATTTTTGTATTCAGTTCTAGGCTGAATCTGGTAGGTCGATTGCACCTTACTCCTTTGTGGAGAACCATGTGCATTGCCCCATGATCCAGTGGCCTGACTGAATCGTGCATCCGTCATTCTAGCTTAAATAGGTGAGACCTTGCGTGAGGCTACCTGCCCTTGAGCGCAAGGTCATTGCATTTGCATTCCTTGTACTTTTAATGCATGTTTCTTCCAAGTTTTACAGAATGATTCTACTGCGAACTTTTCGAGAGTGCATCCTCTGATGTTTTTGGTTTTGTGTGGCTTTCTGTTTTTCCCTCAGCA